>JAFVLL020016770.1:0-12045 GCA_021397915.2 Tor tambroides
AAAAAAAAAAAAAAAAAAAAAATCATGATAAAAACAAATAAAATTCATGATTTTTAGCGGTACTTTCAATAGAACAATAAAGTCTTAAATTACTGCACATAATGCATCTCCCACTGCTTATACACACATAGCAGATATCTGAAATCATGCAGAGGGTTGATAAGAGGTGTGCTATTACTTTTCTAAGTTATCTAACTTGCAGTTTTTTTGCATGGCAGACAATAAAACAGGTGAAAAATCCCATAAACTTGCGTTGGAGACAGGGTCGGAGCCATAATTTAGTCAGCAGGATATCATAGAAATTTGGGGGTGGGCTCAAAGCCCACCTAGCAGCACCAGCTTAGTGACCACCCAGGGGTCAGGCGCATAATCACATTTTAAGACTGTTTCTTAAGAACTTATTTGACAAACTAAACGGTAACCAAGGGGTAATCAATATTTTTTTTTTTAGCAGATTCAAATTGGACCAATCTACCTTTTATGTGACTGACTTAAAAAGTTATGATCAGAAAAAAATAGATAATTAACTTGTAAGACTATTCCAAGCTTTTTATGCAACCCGCCACAGAACACACTAGAAACTGCATAGCAACACCTTGTGACTGATTGATTGAATGAATGAATGAATGAATAAGAAAATAAATAAATATTGGGTAACACTTTAGTATAGCAATTCTCTCTATTAACAAGTTGCTTATTAGCATGCCTATTATTAATATATGTGACCCTGGAGCACAAAAGCAGTCTTAAGTCGCTGGGGTATATTTGTAGCAATAGCCAAAAATACATTGTATGGGTCAAAATAATTGATTTTTCTTTTATGCCAAAAATCATTAGGAGATTAAGTAAAGATTATGTTCCATGAAGATATTTTGTAAATTTCCTACCTTAAATATATCAAAACTTAATTTTTGATTAGTAATATGCATTGCTATGAACTTCATTTGGTCAACTTTAAAGGTGATTTTCTCAGTATTTAGATTTTTTTGCCCCCTCAGATTCCAGATTTTCAAATAGTTGTATCTCGGACTTATTTATTCAGCTTTCAGATGATGTATAAATCTCAATTTAAAAAAAAAAAAAGACCCTTATGACTGGTTTTGTGGTCCAGGGTCACATATTGGCTGTTTATTAGTACTTATATCCTGCATGACCATATTCTACATCCCTAATCTTACCCAACACCTAAACTTAACAACTACCTAACTAACTATTAATAAGCAGCATATTAGGAGCTTATTGAGGCAAAAGTCATAGTTAATGTTTTGTTAACTGAACCTTGAAATAACGTGTGACCAAATATTGTGGGTAGAATGAATTCATTATTTTTATTTTTGTGACTAAACTAATAACAGAGAAGTATATTAAAACACCAGCTGCTTGCATTATAAGTATGTTTTTGCATTGGCACTTCAGTCTCACAGCACCAGTCTATTGTTTTCTGTAGGCCATGCACAAAAATCAACAATCAACAATCAATCAAATCTTTCCAGCACATTAAACACAGCTGTGAGTCCTGTGTAAGTGATTGCAGACTCTGTGCGTTATTAAATCTTTGTAAACACACCTTTTGGTGGTACATTTGCCACCCCGATGCCCGAAGCACAAAAACGAAACTCCAGTCTCAGCTCATGATCCCATCAGCCTAGGTGTTAAGATGCAGTGTGGATGGGGAAATAAGGATCATCCTCAATCTTTTAAACGCAGTCTCAAGACGCAGGAATAATTAATGCGGGCCACATTTAGAAACATTTTGCGAACTAAACATTTGCCTTTTGTTTAATATTTGTAGCAGCAGACTTCTTCAATCTGGCATTCCATTAAAACATCAAAAGACAAGGGTATTTACATACAGTGGATTACTGCCTGACTTAAAACAAATCCTGCGATGGGTTAACACACAGGGGGGGTTCATATAAATAGCACACTTCTGAAGCATCACAATGCATCTCCAAAATCTGAAGCGATACTTAACACGGCTTCTCTTTTTACTGAACATCAAGCACGAGAACACGAAGCTCTGAAGATCAAGTGGCTCTTTATGCATTTATGGGACTGCCTAACAAGGTCAACCACAAGGGTGGGAACCACAAAGACACCTCACATCAGAAATTTATTGAAACATAAAGACAAAATATGATTGGCATGAGTGGTGATCAGAGAGACCGTGATTGCTCTTTTTATAGCACACCTGGGTTATGAGAGATGTCTTTTATGTGGCGTAGAAAAGGGGCAATTTCTGAGCAGAGGGTTGAGAGAGCGTATTTTGGTGCAAATAGAGAAAATGAAGATGGTCCTTCACAAAATCACATCAAGTGATTCATGAATTAAACAGTAAATTAAACCCTGTCTCAAATAACATTAATTAAAAACAACGTGTTGATTAATTAATGCACATTTCCAGAAGCCTTAGAACAATATCTAGTCAAGAAAATCAAAAATTCAATTTCATCAGGGATCGTTTCATTTTTACAGATTCTCGCATAATTTATGAGGAAATAGAAAATATTAATTTTGCATATTGCTCACGGGCAAATCTGTTGTAAATCTCATGCATATTTTCAGCCTGTTCTATTGAAGACTCGACAGTCCTCTATAATAACCAGCAGTGATGGCAACACTTCACAAATCACACAGATGAGAGCTGCTTCAAACTAACAAATACCAAACACCGTTATTCAATCTGACCTGGAGTGAAATTGTCACAATTATGTCATGAGCACAGCAACATGTGATTGCCCGTTTTATATACATATCAAACCTGCTCAGTGTGCAGCAACCCTGATGAAGTATGAACTAAAAATGATACACAGATAGTAGATGGTTCTACCAGGAGTCATTTAAATACAACAACAATAATTTTGACTGAGTGCAAGAAGCCAATCCTACCAGATGTTATTTAATAATAATAGCAATAATAATAATAATAATAATAATAAATAATAATAATAATAATAATAATCTACATTTTCATTCAGTATTACTTTTTAATAATTACAATTACTACAATAATATTTTATTATTATTATTATTATTATTATTAAAATGTAATATACAATAAATCTTAACAATTTTAACAGTTTTAAAGTTTTAAAACAAAGTTATGACTAGGTGCAAGAAGCCAATCCTACCAGATGTTATTTAATAATAATAGCAATAATAATAATAATAATAATTATTATTATTATTATTATTATTATTTAATTACTAATTACTAATTACTATTATTATTATACTAAATTTTTAGTCAATATTACTTTCTAATATTACAATTACTACAATAATATTTTATTGTATTATTATTACTTATTATTATTATTATTATTATTAAAATGTAATTTTAACAATTTTAACAGTTTTATAATTTAAAAACAAAGTTCTGACTGGGTGCAAGAAGCCAATCCTACCAGAAATTATTTAATAATAATAATAATAATAATAATAATCTACATTTTCATACATTATTACTAATTACAAGTATTACAATAATATTTATTATTATTATTATTATCATCATTATTGAAATATAATATACAATAAATATTAAAAGTAGTGAGAGCATAGTCAGTTTAACCATTTTAACAGTCTTGTAATTTTAAAACAAAATTATGACAGGGTGCAAGATGCCAATCCTACCAGAGGTTAGTTTAATATTATTATTATTATTATTATAATTATTATTATTATTATTATTACTATTACTATAAGAATAACAATCTGATACATTTTTATACAATATTACTTTTTAATAATTACAATTACAACAATATTCTTCTTTTTCTTCTTCTTCTTCTTCTTCTTCTTATTATCATTAAAATATAATATACAATAAGCCTTAAAAGTACTGAAAGCAGTACCAAAATTATGACTGGGTGCAAGAAACCTTGACTAACATTATAAGTGGGGACAAATGCTATAGGATAAGAAAATGATGGCATATGGCTCCTTTAAATATGACATAGCATTTTCTTACTGCCTCTAATTGCATTGTTCTGTGTGTTTAAACTGTGTCATTTATCAAAGAGCCTGAAATGATTCAGTTCTTGATTATCACATTTTCTCATTCACGCCTTTTTAAATTAAAATTCTAATTAAAATATACACTGTACACACTGTGTTCCACTTCAAGCTAGAGCAAGCAGCGGAAAACAACAACACCGACTCTGCAGGCTGCATGGCGGAACCGGAGCGTAAATGTATTTTGACATGATCCGCTTGTTTCCGCCCACTCAAGTAGTTTTTAGAGGAGTAATTTTACTCTTCCTCGAGCGGATCGGTTGTGATGGAACATTGACTGTACTGTTCTCAATACACACTGCTCTAATAGCACACACTCACTACTGCTTCTACAGTTCATAGACGAGACAACGCAAGGTTCGAGCCACACTTCACGGCAATGCGAGGTGAAGTCATTTTCACTAACTGCACACTCTGACTTTGAAGCAGCGTAATAAGCCAACAGGCTCCAGTCTTAATAATGATGCAGTGGCATTTTACGCTGAAGACTGCGGGAGAGCGAGATCTCTCCGAGCAGACGCTTACATCTCGCCTGTTGTGATTAATTGTACCCCTTCTGGTGGGATTCCTGTTGGCTGTTGTTTCTAAATTGCTGACACACACAGAATCTATCTCCATTATTGACTGAAGAGTCTCCTCTAGAGGGCATGATGGCAGCTCCTGCATTTGTCTCCAGCTCTCGCTCGCCGTAATGTGCTCTTCCAACGACCACCTGATTACGACACGTAATTGTATGAGGATTAAGAAAAAGTGTTGTGGGTGTCTAGGGAACAACACATTTGATAAGATTTGAAATAGCACAATTTTCCACCGACGGGCAACACGATGGTGCACTGCTCCTAGGATAACGACATAACTGCACTAGAAATCTGAAAATATACTTATAATCAGCATGCATTTATGATTTATGGATTGGAGTTTTAATTGGATTTTAATAGTGCAGCGTGTATACATATAGAGCTATTGAAACTGAATGGAATCTATGTATGTCTTGGTTACTTTAGGAGGTCAGCCGAACCTTTGTCTTGCATTTTAAAGTGATGGTAAAGCATGTGACTGTTTCCCCAGGCTTAAGTAAATCGCAAGAACTTTGTATATTGTAACTTGACTAACTTGCAATGCATTTATTCTATTAAGGGCGTAGAGGGTACATCAGCCTCATTTAGCGCAGGGTTTCAAAACAGCCTTCAGCTGTGTTTTGTCATGGGAAGCACTTCATATCAGAGCCAGGCATTACCGTTACTGCTGAATAAACACTGCTGAGGGGATGTACAGTATCGCACACTGTATAGCAGTGCATATGGCACTGTATACCATTCATATTCATAAGCTGCAAGTTCAGGATGCTGTGAATGCATAAACAAACACAGGGTGCTATTTTCACTTTCGTATGCATGTGTCTTCCTGTTTTTATTAGAGCGGTAAAGATGTAGGTTTAGAATTAGATTAACTATCAACAATAAATAAAACTGTCAAGAATTTCTTGAAAAAAAAAGACAAAAAAAAAAAAACTTTTCAGTTGTTTGTTAGATAATGGCTGAACTTGTGGGAGGACAAATACAGATACTGAGCTCAAAATATGGTTTTCATTTTAGCAATTTTTTGACTCATGTTTCAGCAACCTTGAGGCTCCCTGTGAAATCTTTTTCTTAATCTGTATTTTTGCATTGTTTTCCAATAATAATTAAAAAAAAAAATCTCTAAACATCATTAAAAAAGACCAGACAAATTAAGGTTTTCATTTAATTATTTTTTCTTCACTGGCAAATAGTTTTCTTGTTTTAATCATAAATCTAACAAGACTTAATGAGTTTTATGCAAAAAGCTAGATGCCAATGGGGGTAAGAAAAATAAAAAATAATATAAAATGCATTTTTTTTACTGGACGACTATCCAAAAAATGAGCTTCTTTTGCAGAACTGGCAAACATTATGATCTGTTCCTGCTAAATTAAATCTCTCCATCACATTATGTGCACATTGTATTCATAGAGCACAATAGTTCGTATTCTACAACCCTGTAAATTAGTTCGTTATTCATGCACCGCTTTTAAAAACCATGTATTTGTTGGGTTTTACACCAATTTCTAAACACATTTCAAGCGTCATTTTTTGCTTCCAGTAGTTGCAGAGAGTGGGCTGTAATTGGAGGCTGTGTAGACTGTAGTAGACACAAAGCCTGGAGAGAGAAGAATCCCTGAAGACCCAAGTAAACGATAAGTTGACTGGGACAAGGCCGATTTAGGTGCTAGATGAGAAACTCAGCCTTACACTCTCGGTTTATACATCAGGGATCTCCAAGTGTCTCATGCGAGGTTTTGTACTAAAGTGATCTGCATTACAATTTCGCCTCTATGAGCGCTAGCCCCCCGGCCGGGACTGAGAGAGGATGTCTGTTGAATTAAGACAAGAGAGGAGAGGGAGATCACACACGCACACACACTTACACACACACACACACACACACACACACTTACACACACACACACTTACACGCAGGGCTGAGTTAAAAGCTGGTTTCCATCTGCTTTGTGCCCGTGGATTTGAGGCAGGGAGTAAAAAGAAGAATTCTCTTGTAAAGACTACGATCAAATGGCCTTGACTTGCAGCTGCAATTCCTACAGGGAAGTTGCACTGACAAGGTAAAATGTAAGAAAGAGACAAAAAAAAAAAAAAGCAGAGAAAGGGTGTGGGACTACACTGACAAGCAGTCAGAGGAGATGTGCCTCCGTTTGACAGCTGCTAATTTTCCTAAGGTTGCCCTCCTATTGTGAGGGAGGGAGAGATGTGATAATTATCATCTGCAATCAACTGAGGTTATGAAGGGAACAGCGTATGTTTTTCTTTGGCTTTTCACAGACACGACACGGGAGCTTGGATAAATCACAGGGAGCATGCAGCAATTAGAGGGACGTTTTTCTGCTTGATGAAGCTGAGCTTGATAAGCCTTTCCCAAATGTCTCAAAAAAGAAAAAAAAAAAAATGCAGCTGTAGTCAGGTGCTGTGAGGAAAGAAGACTGAGCGCTAATGCAACCTGTCAAAAAAAGGAAACATGCTCAAATACATGATTCCATCTACACATGATTCCCTTTCATCCCTAACAGGTAATATTCAGCTTGTATTGATCCTTTGCGTGCTGAATATTGATCTACGGTGTGCCTGGGAAATCAAAGTCAGCTCATGCATACATATTCGTTTCATGCATGCATATTCATCTTAAGCATACATATTCATGAATAATTACATGCAGGTATTGTCATTATTATTGCTCCACACTCAAGCTGAGATGCAATATGAACCGTAAATAATTTTCCAGATCTGAAAATTAAACCAAATGTTTGGCTGCAGAGCAAAAAGGAAATGGCATCTCAAAATCAACATGAGTAGTTCTTGCACAATCACAGAAAACATGCATAGTGGGTTTTTTAGCACATTTTCATTCAGTGGCACGCTTGTATTAACTGCGATAGAATGTGAGCTGGAACAAACGCGATTAAAAGCAACCCACAGACGACAGTGACGATGAAAGATGACTAATTTGCTAATTCCCTCATTGGCATGATGGTGTGCTGGGAGTGTGAAGTGCAGGACTTACAGGTCTGAGTGTTTCTGCAGCTTTCAAGCTGCAAGCACGTAAATAAGGCCATTACTGGTGTCTCATTTCATTTTAAGTGTTGTTATTTTTTTTTCTACTACATGTAGGTTTGAATTTCACACTTACACTGTCAAGATATCACAATCAAACTCTGCTCATTTTCTTAAATCACTATTGGTTAGCTTCAGTCAAGGAAGTTTATGATATCTGGAAAAACTCATTTAGCTTTCCTATTCATCTCAGTTGGTGAGTTGGCCGAGAGCTTTGGAGTTTTGCTTTGGGAACTCCCTGTGCTCATCGAAACATCATACGACCCAAGTACCATTCACCATCTGTTTTAAACATCAAACATGAGGAGAGACTGAATGTGGAAGTGTAGAATTAGATCTTATATGACAAACCTCTACAAGGAAAAGCATGCATACAGAGAGAACTGCTCTGGTTGGCTGTGTTTTGGGATTGACCATCAAGTTACACCTCTTTTTTTCACATTCAGTAAAAAGCAAAAAGGATGGAATACAATGAAATATTAGTTGTTGCCTTCAAAACTGCTCAAAAGTTTGGGGTCGGTTGATGATATTTTTTGAAGACTTTATTTGATCAAAAATACAGCAATACTGTAATATATTAGTATCATTTTAAATAACTTATCCGTGCGAATGTGTTTTAAAATGTAATTTATTCCTGTGAGGGCAAAGCTGAACATTCAGCATCATTACTCCAGTCTTCAGTGTCACATGATCCTTCAGAAATCATGCTAATATGCCGATTTACTGCTCAAGAAACATTAGCAATTATTAGCAATGTTGAGAACAGTTGTGTTGCATCATATTTTTGTACAAAACAGTACATTTTTTGACACATACACTTTTCTTTTATGAACGGCATTTAAAATTATGTAAAAAAAATTTTGTAAAATTATGTTCAGTTTAATGCACCCTTGCTGAGCGTATAATTAAAATGATTGATTCCTCTTTTTTTTTTTAAGTGTGCATATTGCTTTCTGTTTAATTTATTTAGATGGCGATCAATGGACAGAGATCATTTTTGTACACCAGATGGTGTAGCTAGAGCATCCACCTGCAGAATCTAACACAGCCAGACCTTGACCTCTTGTTTTCAATCACATCAGGTGAAGTTTTCACTGCATGTGATTGCGGGTGTATTTGAACCACATCTAACCAATAATATGACTTTCTGTTAACTCCCTCTACTTCAGTAAGCTTTTCAATCATTGAAGCTATGTGATGTTTTTCCTGTGAGCTTTGAATCCGCTGCGATTCCCACTCTGTGATGGTCGATGACGACCGAGCGCATGAAGCCAAGCAGCCGCCTTTCATCCCTCAAATCACGCTATGTTGTTTAGTGTAGCACATGTGCACGCGAGCCACACTAAAGTACGACGTGACGAGGTTTAATCTAAGCTTGGGCTCCGCAGTCGCTCTGTAATGAATGGGCAGCCTCAGTTTGATAGCTGCTAGCGCTGCCTTATGCATCAGCGTTCTGCTTCAAATGAGCAGCATCTTCGAAGTCTCATCTCCACCACCTCAATCGATAATAATAAGAGAGACTCTGCCGAAATGAGACAGGCTGTAATTAATCCTTCCAATCGCGCCAGCCGGCCTCTGCCAGCCACTTCTGTCTTAATAATGTCGAAAGGCCTCATGACCCAGCCACTGAAACAACCATTTAATCACAGCGTGACACAGAGAAACGGGCCAGGAGACACATACGCCTCACATATCACATATAGGCCAAGGGGAAAACACAAAGGTCTGAAGGGTCCTCAGAAAATGCTTTCAGTCTGTTAACTCTGCAAGCAAGACTGAGCTTCAGGTCCTGTTAAATAACAGAAAGAAAATCAAGCTGTTCAGAATCAAACTATTCAAACTGAACGTTCCTGGACTGTAGGAATGAGGGACTTCCAAGGTTACAAAGTAATAATGTCTGACAGCAGAAAGCATCTTTATCCATTGACGGCCATTCAAAAGTATCAATGTGTTCTTACTTTTTCGGTAGCAAAATTTAAATGATAAATATTTCATTTTAGTATACCAGATGTTTACCAGTGCCTGATTTCTTTATGTAGGGCTCTTAAAAGCGTGAAATGGATTTTGGAAATGGAAATGACTTTGGAAATGACTATTTTTTCCTGTCTGTTGCTTTTCATGACAAATCTAGGGTTGGGGACTGTGTATATTCTTATGCTGCCATCTGCCAATCATGGCATTTGTGATGGAGTTTGATTGGATCGAAACAACCTAGCAACAAGTGCTCATGATGGCAGATTTCAAAAGTTTGGGATTTAACCCTTTTATTATTACAAAAACAGTCATAAGGGTTTTTTTTTTTTCCATTGATGTATGGTTTGTTAGGATAGGACAGTATTTGGCTGAGATACAACTATTTGAAAATCTGGAATCTGAGGGTGCAAAAAAATCAAAATACTGAGAAAATCGCCTTTAAAGTTGTTCAAATGAAGTTTTTAGCAATACATATTACTAATCAAAGATTAAGTTTGGATATATTTACGGTAGGAAATTTACAAAATATCTTCATGGAACATGATCTTTACTTAATATCCTAATGATTTTTGGCATAAAAGAAAAATCTATAATTTTGACCCATGCAGTGTATTTTTGGCTATTGCTACAAATATACCCATGCAATTTACGACTGGTTTTGAGGTCCAGGGTCACAAATATTACTGTAATAATATTACAGTTTTACTGTGTTTTTGCTAAAATAAATGCAGCTTTGGTGGGCACACTTCTTTCAAAAACATAAAAAAATGAAATCTTACCAACCCCAAAAATTTGAACGATAGTGTACTTCATGGGTGTCCTGTGCTGGCCAAGCAAGTACCATTGAGAGGAACTGCAATGCTAATGGGTAGCTTTCTCCAGATCTATCTTCCCTGTAGCATGAGAAACACCATTTGATTTTAAAGTCAAGTGTTGGTCAAATCAGATGTACAGACAACATACAAACACCACGCACAAATAAACTTCAAAGCACGAAAAGAATGTCTTGGCTTTGATGACATGATATGTGATTACCATTTGAATATCCTGAGGCCCAATTTCTGCCCCTCCCACCCCCCAAGAACTGGAGCAGAGACCGAAAAGAACGAAAATGAGGGGGGAAAATGTAAAATAATTCTAATGACCTACTTCTACTCTCTTCCCCCAGAGCTCTCTTACAGGGAGCTGTATGCAGGATGATAACAACAGGGCTCTAGGTACAGAAGAGCGCAGGACTGAGAAGGAATACGCAAAACAACTTGAAGATCACTGGGCTGAGATCAATGGGAGCTGATATTTCTGTTGTCATCATTATCTCGGCATCACATTTAATATCTGAAGAGGGTTTGCATGCTAATTTGTAAATTATGAGCACCCGGGACAAGGACTGATGGTGGATTGGACGGGTTTGTTGATAACGATCTTATAGTTGACACTTGCTTGTATATAAAAGAGCAGTGTTGAGTTTCCTAACGACCTGCTTTAGGGTAAAACAGTGTAAATAACTAATTCTACTAGCACTGCATGAACTCAACCTGTAGTTGTTACCATAAAGAGCTATTTCTACCTGATTTAACCCAAGAAAATTAGTTTTGTTGTTAATGTATATAGGTTGGTTCGGTGATGTTGAATAAAACCAGTTATTTAAATATTACTATTTGTATGTTAACATGAAATATGTGTGCAGGTTATTATATGTTATATGGCAGATCCAGATCTGGCTTGTTCCGCCATAAATTTAGCAATGCTTTGAGGGAATTCACTCTCATCATAAAATGATTCTGACAAAGTGATTCACGAACTACATTTCCATAAACTAATGTTCTGATATTCTAACTCCACTCTGCAATATGCACAGGGAAATCTGTTTGATTAATTCATAAATATTTCCAGTAAAAGCGGACATTCAAAAAGATTTTGTTTGAGAATGGATACGGAATAGATTATGCCATTGGCATTGCATTACAAGCTGTCACAGCACATGGATTACCCATAAAAGAGTTTGATTCATTCAGTGATGAATGATCAAAGATGCAGTAATGAATGTGTCTCAGATAGCCTCTGCAAACACTTACTGTGACACAGGCTTGACAGGTGTGATTTACCTGCGATGGCATTATATGGTAACTCATAACCTTTGTAGGCCCCATGAAGACTAAGATTTCATCTCTGTTGCTGACGGAAGAACACAGACTAAGAGAGGCTTAAACGTAAAAGGTTAATATATTCTACATTTGTTTTGTGAAACATGCAGATATAACAAAAAAAAATATGCAGCATGGCCACATTATTGAGGCCACAACTAATTTATCTAATTGTGAGCCTGGAGCACAAAAGCAGTCTTAAGTCGCTGGGGTATATTTGTAGCAATAGCCAAAAATACATTGTATGGGTCAAAATTATTGATTTT
>JAFVLL020016771.1:0-20706 GCA_021397915.2 Tor tambroides
ATTTGAGAAATATGTCATAGGACAGTCAGTTAATGAGGCCGCATTGCCAGCGAGACTTCTCAATCTGCAGAGCAGTTGGTGCTGGTCACTGTGGGATTGTGGGACATGTTAGGTGTCGAACAATCACAGGAGTGCATTTGGCCTCAGCAACACTCGGGACTTATTAGCTGTCTGTGAAAACACGCATGTTTAGCACAAATCATCTACTCTCACTTCTGCTTTACATCAGTGCTTGCGTTTCCAGCCAGTGTGCTTTCATACATGTTTACTGTACTTAAATTGATTGTGGCATGTTACTTTAATATGTCAGTAATCACGTTGAACACTATAAGTAGTCATTTAGTAAATGCTTTTATCCAAAGTGACTCACAGTACACTTGTTGCTCAGGCAATCCCCCTGGAGCAACCTGAGGTTAAGTGCACAATGGTGATACCACATGCTCCTACTGCACCCAATATCATCTTTACTGTTGTGGAAAATACTTTTACTAATCAGTACAAATATAGTTGATCCTCTGGATTTTTAAAATGTTTTTTTTTTTTTAATGTTAACATTTCTCTAAACAGTGTGTATGAACAATGTAAACAAATAAAACAAGAGAAGCATTTGTTTGTGAAATAGTAGATGCCATTATGCTAGGGTTGGTGGCTGCCAATATGCTGTTATTTGATGGAACTAAGTTAAGTTCAGGGTCTTTTTTATTGCCCACCATCTGACAAAGTAATTTATATGATCTAATAGCCTTTAAATACAAACCTACTCACGTTATGGAAATCTGACAAACCATTTCTATTGCCAGGCATCTTAAAAATTGAAGGAGAAACTTATTCTGCCTTAAGAGCAGATGGGTTTAAGTAGAAAGTTTAGGTTTGACTCATTGTGTGTCCAAAGATCAGATGCATCCTGAATTCCAGGCTATTTTCAATAAACACTTTAATTTCCTCTTAAATTTCTTAATCACCTTACTGTTCTGTACACTGCAAAAAAAATCAAAATCATGATTTTAACAGCAAAAGACTGTAAAAATGCTACAGTAAAAACCTGTTAATTAAGTTTCCATACTATATATGATGAATAAGTAATTACATTTAATGAAATTTTATAGTAAAATACCGTTATTTAAAATTATGCTTTTTGTAAGTGAAAAAAAAGTCAGTGTAATTTACAGTGAAAAAAGTAAAGTTAAGTTAAGTCTGTAAAACCTAAAATGTTGCTACCATATTTTTTACGGTAAAGTTCTGGCAACCACAGCTGCTGGCATTTTTCCATAAATTTCACCGTTTTTTTTTTTCTTTTACAGTGTACAAATTCTTGTGAATTATGATAAAAAACATTAAAGTCTGCATGGAATGAAAGTTCACTCTATTTTAACTCTATTTTCTAAATGCATATTATTGATCTTATTGTGAACAATCCATCCATGCATGTTTCATTTTTTTTTTTTTAACAATCGAAAATGATCTTGGCATTTTTAATTCAAATATCATCACTCAAGCTTTCTTTAACCTGCCTCTTTATTACAACTGGCTGCAAGCTGTCAATCAGATCTGCCTCCATCCAATCAACAATCGTTGGAATCGAAGTCCCTGCCCTGAATTTTTTCTTTTCTGATAATCCGTTTCACTCAGATTTCCATCACAATATGTAAGAGATTTCCATCACAATATGTAAGATCTGTCACTATTTCCGTTACATCACACCAGGTCAAATTTAAACTTGAATGACCCTGTTTTATTGTCTGCCAAGTAACATCAAGTTTGATCTTTTAGTGAAGTAATTTTAGAACAGGTTATCGTGTCTGTAGCATAACTGATGCAGGATAAGTTTTAAAGGGATAGTTCACCCAAAAATGAAAATTCTGTCATTAATTACTCACCCTCATGTTGTTCCAAACTTGTAAGACCTTTGTTCATCTTTGGAACACAAATTAAGATATTTTTGATGAAATCCGAGAGCTTTCTGACCCTCTATAGACAACAACAGAACTGACACTTCCAAGACCCAGAAAGGTAGTAAGAACATTGTTAAAACAGTCCGTGTGACATCAGTGGTTCAACCTTAATTTTATGAAGCTACGAGAATTTTTTTTTTCTTTTTTTTTCTGCAAAGAAAACAAAAAAAAACAAAAACAACTTTACAAAAAAATATTCTCATAGCTTTATAAAGTGAAGGTTAAACCACAGATGTCTCATTTTCATTTTTGGGTGAACAGTCCGTTTAAACTTTACACTAGTGTTAAAAGTTTGTTTAATTCCCTTAACCTTAAATATGAGCAATACTAATAGTGGTTCTTGCCTAGTGATAAGTGATAAAAGAGAAAATGAGACCGCATGTGAGAGTTGTGAAAGAGTTAAGAGGGTTCTTTTTTTCTCCTCTAAAATGTGGGTGGAAGTGTGAGTATGGTTGGGTATGTAGGCCAGTCCTGATGCGTTTGCTCTGAGTGAATATCAGATCAGTTCCCGGCAGACTGCTGTCTCTTTTAAACCCTCAGTCGTACAGCGCACTGCCTCGCTCAAGATATTAACCAGCACCATGAATGATAGCGAGAAACAGAACAAAATGTTGGCCCACAGTTGATTTTCTGCTTGCGCCCTGTGTTGGTTTTGCTGCAGATACCGTGTGGGGCGTTGAGTCAAATCCAAAAAGCAATAGCACAAGGATTACAGGCCTGAAGTGGAGAGAACGACTGACGGAAGGTTTAGCGACAAGTCTGACCTTGGGATATGATGGTGGGGTCTTTTGCGTGGATGTTACAGTATTTCCCATCTCCTTCATACCCCATCTCTCTCTCTCTCCTCTGTCTGTCTTTAAATGTCCCTCCTGCTAGCGGCCTAGTTTAGGTGGTGCTGAATTCTCAGTGTAGGTTGCATGTTTAATTCATCAGTTGAGCTTCGCTCAGCTATGAGAGCAAGGCATTATGGGTCTGACCGGCACTCAGAGCACACTTGGCGATAGTAGCACATTTATCACATGGCCTTGACCTGATCTAACTCACCCAGGTGTCCTCATGTGCACGAAATTACAGTTATTCCCATCAACTGGGTCTCATCACAGTTTCATAATGGCAAGTGTGAGCTGAGTTTTGCTCTGGTGTATCAAGTATGAAATCAGTTATGATAATTCCAGCACAGCCTCATGACCATTCTATTTTAAGTTTTGGCAAATTGGTGACTATTATGAATTTGCACTCATTTGTATATTTTCGTATGATCAGCTCATGCCCCAACTCATTTAGAGGTGGAGTTAGGGATGCAGGTTCATGTTTATTTTTTGTTGATGAAAATCATATGTTTTTGTACAAATCACATCGTACAGATTTGTACTAAATCACAGCTTCATAAATTACTAGGAAAGCTTATATAATATTAAGAATGTTAGGGTAGTTTTAAGACTTGCTGAATTTGTGGTGAATTTTTATTCTTTGTATGTATTCATGGTTTTTTTGTACAGTGTAAATACTTTTCATCACTGATTTACAACTTTACATTTGTAAAGTTGTAAATAAGATTCCTGGAGAAAATACTATTTAAGCCTTTGTACAGTACTTTAAAATCTCATATTACGTTGAATGAGTAACTTGCATTTTCTTTATAATTGTTTCTGAAATTTACTAGCAATTTCTGAGTGTACACCAATTTGCAGTGTACAACATACTCATACTTGCATTTTCATGCAAGTCAGATTGTATAAATTCAAACGAATACTTTGTATTATTTTACTTCATTTTTATAAAATGTATTTCTCCTTTGAAAATTCAGATATCTCCTGAGTCAGCTCATGCTAAATTCATACTAAATTACCAACTACTGCAATATTTATGAATTCTCATGAGATCAGGTCCAATAATTTAAATTCTGAGTAATTATTTATTCAATTGATGATATTTGGGTTCATATTTGGGCAACTGTATCTGCTGTAAGAATTAAAAATGTTACTTTATCAATGGAAAATACACAATTTAATTGAAAATAATTTAAAAAGACTATATATTGACTAAATTGTTTAAGTGTTTGTTTCATTTCAGAAGGTTATGCACATCTCATTTGCTGTTATAAAGTTGTATTTTGTATGGTCACACTTTATTTTAAGGTCCAATTCTCGCTATTAATAAACCACTAACTACGACTTTTGCCTCAATAAACTCCTAATTTGCTAATTATTAATAGTTAAGATAGTTGTTAGGTTTAGGTATTGGGTAGGATTAGGGATGTAGAATATGCTTATGCAAAATATGGGCTTTATAAGCACTAATAAACAGCCAATATGTTAATAATAGGCATGCTAATAAGCAATTAGTTAATAGTGAGAATTGGTCCCTAAAGTGTTATCTTTTGTATGTCATGGATCAGCCACAACCGTGAAACATATATCAGTTGACTACTTTACAGCCCTTCCTGTGTTGCAGTTCATAATTTTCTAATTGTCTTACTGTATATCGAGAAATTGCTGTTGACTCAAGACCCTGGAACACATTTTCAATAATCAGACCACCCGATTAACATAATTAATGATGCATACACTCGAATTTTAATTACACATTGCTAGTGTATTGTTTTCTTGTTTGGGGATATTGAATGAGGGAGTGATGGATATGTGTATTTGTAGGGGGAATGGAGTGGGTTTCCCTCCCAAGATGGCAGGGGCATATTACATCGGGTGATTTATGTACCACATCAGTCATGCCAGCATCACACACGGTCTGAAACGACTGCTGCTCTCGTGTCTCCATCAAAATCCACTCAACCCAGCCCCGTCTGTAATATGGCAGAAAAACAGGCCTCAGCTCAATACAGTGACGAATGTGAAACGCATTCAGAGGTTTACAACTTTGAAAGAACTATTTGAGATGTTTAACCTGTATTTTTTTAATTAAAATTTTTTATTTTATTTTCAACTTTCACCTTTGCCAATTCCGAAAACTCCTGAGCATTTCCTAACAGTTTCTGTCATGCAGTACCATGTTAATGGCATGTTTTATATCTTTGCCTATTGCAAAAATTCACTCTACAGATGTTTTACCGAAACACAATCAGCCAGTTTTACTGCATACAGCATCATTTGTAAACGCCGGCGCTCTCTGCATCCCTGAGACAAACGTTTGTTCGAGTGACTCAAGGTTTGTCTGCCCTCTACCTGCTGTCTGTCCCTTTCTATTCCTGTCTGTTCCAAACCCGCTCTCTGTCTGTTATCCACCCGCTTTCTGTCCCTCTCTTTGTCCATCTCTGTCTTGACAGCATGTTGAGTTTCTCCTCTAGGCTTGTTTCATTTAGACTAACGTCAAATCTCTCATTCACCCTCTCACACGCACTCATTCTCTGACACTCACAAACTCCCTCACACACTTGCTCACAGTCACACACGCGGACACTCATGCAGGAGATGAGTAGATGGGTGTTGAAATATTGGCGCCATCTAGCAGTTGTGCCCCAGCAAGTTATCATCACCATGGCAACTGAGAGAATTCAAATCTGTTGAAAGCCTAAAAACCAAACCTTTGCTAGAAATGGTGGATGTACTTCGCCTGAAACCATATTTAAAAACAGTAGTTAATATAGATGAGACAATAAGTGCTTTTGTTAGTATTGTATGTAGTCTGAAACTTGACGGACAGGCTGCCCAACGAGGGCGTCAAACTCGCCCTTCACACATGTTCCTGTCCTCCCTCAGGTGAAATTGTGCGGATAAAAGACCTGCTCAAAAATAAATAGATAAAATGGCTTTGTAGCCCTCCAGCTATGTAAATGACAAATGTAATGGTTGGCATGACTACAAAAACTGTAATGGGTATATTAATCTAAAATATTTATATAATAGGTGACATTTAAGTTATATTTACTTTCTTTTTGCTGCTGTTCTTTTAAGACCACCATGTAAATGGCCTCTGTTATGATTGGCTAGCCTCTTTACATGTGAAATAAGTAACATTTACGGAGTTGTGGGTTTGCTGTCGGGTCTAATGTATTTTCTGCTGCCTCATCCTTTAGTAACAATTTCTTTGCAAAGCTGCATTACATTGTGATCAATAAAATGAATGTATTTCAAACGGTTAAGTCCAGAATAAAACAGTCAGGAACTCCTGATAAAAATAAAAGTCACTTGTTTCTAACACGGGGATCCTTCAGAAGGATATGCAGAGACGCAGGTGCTACATTTATATCAGGAGATCAAGGAATATTTGGTCTTTCATGATATGACCTTTAAAGCAGCGGTTGCTTTGGTCAGGGATGAAGCTTTTTCTGACTTCACTGACACTTTGGTGAGTTTGATTTACCTGATGTGCAGATTACCATTTTGACAGGATAATTTGTGCATGAAAATCTCCCCATGAATAATGGATTTATTGCCTCAGATAAAACAATAAGACAGTTTCTGATAATTAAGTTACAAAATACAGATTTATGTATGATCAGAAGCCTAGAGCTATGGCTTTCAATGGCGAACAAATTTCCTAATGAGAAATTTGTATTGGGTCATGTTAGGTTTGACCAAGAAGCAGTAAAAAACACTGTTGCCTTGTGATATGCATGTATTTTGTTTTGAAATGTTAAAAAAAATGTTATTCTTGCTATTCATTCCTCATGAAACGGGTTATAAAATGTGAGAAGGTGTTCTGTTGTGGGTGCTTTGATTAGAGCCAAATCTGTTTTCATACTTTGTGTAATCAGACAATCAGTTTTAACTCCCTGTGAAACCTAAGTGCACTTAACTTATGACACCAATTTTTTTTATATAACATATTATTAATTAACTGTTAGAACAGCTTAGGTTATTATAGTGTTTTTTTATGCTCATGCTTTGTTCGTCGGATACATGAGGGATGTGATCATAGTCCTCAAAACTTGTTTCTATTTATTAATCTTGATAAAGTGAAACTGCTCCCAGGGGGACAGCAAGGATAATTGTTATACCTTTTGGTTTTTGCTCATTTTGTTAGAAAATGTTCAGCCTAAAGCACTGATATTTCATCTCAGATGTCTTTTACATGTTAGCAGTCATTACCCATGTAAATTACATTTATAACATAGAGCTAATTGAGTCAGATACAATTAAACTAGAAGTTCATGAAGCCTGATGTTACATTCATTATGTGTAAATTTAAATTTAAAACCCCAAAGATCTACTAATTAAATGCATAATGACATTAGTGAAGTTCAGTGGCCGTTGTCATTCACACTTACTCTACCATTCAAAAGTTTAAAGGCGATAAGAAATGAATACTTTTATTCAACAAGGGTGGATTAAATTGATCAAAAGTGAGAGCAAATACATTTATAATGTTGCAATAGATTTCTCTTTCAAATAAATGCTGATTTAAACTTTCCATTCATTAAAAATGATGACTTTTCCACAAAGATATTGAACAGTACAGCTGTTTTTAATTTGATTAATAATAAGAGATGTTTATTCAGGACCAAATCAGCATATTAAAAAGATATCTGAAGTATAAAGTGACACTGAAGACTGGAGTAATGACAGATGAAAATATATATAGGAATAAATTACATTTTCAGATATATGAAAACAGAAAATACTTATTTTAAATTGTTGAAATGAAAAGTTATGGTATAAATGTATACTGTATATTTTATTGTGTAATAGAAAACAACAGAAAGCAACACAAAAACATGAATGTTTTATTCTCCATTCCAGGTTGAAAAGGTCACATGACTGAAACAGATGAATACAGTGTTTTTAAACCTTATTTGATTAAGCTTTGAGTTCTGGTGTAATTGGATTAGAATGTAGATTTCCTGTTCAACAGGAAGACAGAAACTCATGATCATCTTTCTTTCTCTCTCTCTCTTTCAGTTCTCCCAGCTTTTTCCAGGCTCTTGTTTCTCAATAAATACTAAATCAGTTAATTAGCTAACAGTTCATTTTTTGATCATTCGGGACCTTTCCCACCTCTGTGTTAGACCTGTTGGACCTGCACAACGGGCATGAAAATGTGCTCAAAAACAGGCTCAGTGGTCCGTAGTAACACTGACACTGTGTTTACACAGGCGTTAGAAGGAACAAAATCCTTTAGCCATGTTGCTGCAATCAAGTCTCTCGTGACAACTTATCGTGATGGATCGTTTGGGTCTGGGCCCAATTCTGTTCTGGCACAAGGATCACAACTCACCTCTCTTTTCCCTGAACCGCATTCGATAGCCAAACGTCTGTCTATAGCTTTAAACGAGTGCATATACACGTGTGTTTTGTTCAAAGTCCTGCTTTTACGAGCGTTTAGCACACAGCTGCGGCACAAGAACGGTGTCAGCTGCAGCGTAACCCTGGCTAGCATGCTAACCGCTAACGCTGTGTTGTCTGACTGTACCTCTGCAGCCATCTGCTTCTCATCAGTGCTAATCACCCAAGACTCCCATAATTCCCTGTGACGGCACATAACGACACACGAACACTGGCTGCCGGTAGAAATAATAACACCAGCCATGATGCTTAGCAGCCCAGGAAAGACCCATTCAGGCTCCCTCTCCTTTTCTGTTTCACAATCTCTCTCCGCTATCTCGACCTTCAGACAAATGAATGAAACCGGGGAGAAAACAGGCATGTCATGACTCTGTTATCGTCGTCCTTGGCCGATTAATCACGATGCTTGAAAAGAGCCCTACAAGTGCACAGCGAGGCAATAAATCTACATGTGGTGAGTGAGATGGTGACTCGGGCCTTGATTAGAGGGTGCCGCTGTTTGCCAGACGTGGGACGTCGACATTCTTCGGGTCAGAGCCGTTCTGTGTTGGAGTGACTAAAAGTGCTGATATAACACATTTGAGACTTGAGCATTGAGCAGAAAGAGAGGCACAGCGGTGCACTTTTAAAGGCCACATCTTCTTTTATACATCTTCCTCCATGCATTCTTGCTCTGATTCATCCTGGATCCATATGATGACCGATTCTTTGCGCACCGTCCTAAAGCTGCTGACTGGACGCCACTGTGTTCTCCGCAGTGCCGGCACAGATGGACTCTATCTAAACAGTTTACTCGCTCTGGCACTCTCTGACAAAAGCAGACACACACCTGCTGTTCCAGCCACATCAGCATGGCACAATGCAGCTCTGCTCCAAGGCATTAGGCCCTGGGGACTCAAACCCATACCCTTCTGAATATTAGCCTTACAAGCATTTGGCTAATCTGTATACTGAATTTGCCCTCGGGACTTAACGGGATGGTTCATTCAAAAGTGAAAATTCTGTCATCGTTTATTCATCCTCATGTTGTTCCAAACTTGTTTGACATTCTTTTATCTGTGGAACACAAAAGAAGAGATTTTGATCTCAGTGGTACAAAAACAGTTGAAACATTCTTCAAAATATCTTCTTTTTGAAACGACTTCAGTCCCACATAGACATTCTGTTATATTTCACACTTGAAATGTCATCTTGGGTTATCATAACTTTGGGTAGTTAGGGTGGTCAAATGTAATACTGAAATCTGTGTCGATGTTCTCCTTTGCATATTTACAAGATGAATAACATTGATTGGACGAGTACAGCACATTTTATTAACCATTTGTCCATCTGTGGAAATATCACCACATAAATCTGTTCTGGCTGTCTTCTGAAACATACTCTGAGAAAAACAGTAAACTTCAAAAATAGAAGGAAAACACAGATGAGTGTTTGCTGTCACTGTTCAACATTTTAACTGTCGCCTTCAGACACCGAAACTAAACAGAGCATGAATGTTTCTGTACAAAGCACATGAATATTTAATGAGATGAGAGGCGGTTTACGATTGGTTGTCTTTTGCACCTTGCCATTACTCATCTTTTGCTAAACAACTATTCACTACAGTTTTACATTATATACAATGCACAAAAGCAGAACCCACGGTAAAAAATGGCCTCAAACAAGGGAAAAAATTTCATTATTTACTCATCCTCATGTTGTTTTCCCACAAAAAATTATATAAATTATATGTGTGTGTATGTATGTGTGTGTGTATATATATATAATATATATATGGCTAAAACAGCTAAAATCTACCTGATCTAATGACGATTTAGCAAGACGCGAAATACGTACCAGTAAGTACATATCACTGCAGTTTCCAACAGAAATGAACACTAGAGGTGGTAAAACAGCGAGTGCTTGTAATCATTTTCATACACAGTTATGATTACAGCTCCATATGTTTCAGTTTCCGGACCTAACAAGCTTGCTTAGTATCTTAGCCGGCACGGAATTGGACTTAGAATGTGGAATCCTTGAGTACGATTCCCATCAAAAAGAGAGGTCGAAAAACAAGCTAAAACGGCATGCTTGAGGTTGTGTTTTGACATCATATTGGCTTTTGTTCATACTGTCCGGTAGGTTTAGGTGTAGTGCAGATGGTACGTTATTTTAAAACATCACGGAGCATTAAGGCCCGTTCACACCAAGCACGATAACTATAAAGATAACGATAAAGATATAGTTCTAAAAATCGTTCTCAATATTAAAGAATAGTAGATTCCACACCACAACTATAACGATAAAGGCACAGAGAAACCATATCGTTGGAATCACTTTCAAAACGATTTTTTCCAGCTGATGAATGATAGAAATATTGACAGCCAATCAGAATCAGTCCTGTTATAACGAGCTGAAGAATTTAAAGCGGCAGACGCACGTGCGCTTAGAATAAACAGACGATATCGTTCGCTGGTGTGGACGCTAATATCGTAATCTTTATAGTTATCGTTCTTGGTGTGAACGAGCCTTTAGACTTATAGCGCCACTCAACGGACATTTCAAGTCAGAACTGCGGTGACACCTACAAAACCAACGTCATATAAAACATACTTATTCGTACATATTTTGCATCTTGCGAAACAGTTCCCACAGGTATATTTTCGTCATGAGATCAGGTTGGCTAAAACACTCTTCAGAATATCTTCTGTTGTGTTCCACAGAAGAAAGAAAGTCATACAAGTTTTGAATAACATGAGAGTAAGTAGATAATTTTTGCGTGAGCTATCACTATACAAGTGACCTGACCAATGTAACGCCCATTTAGTCAATCTATCAGCTGCATTAGCCATACAGACTCCAAAATTCTATCACACTGGCTCAGGTACTGCAAACCTAAAACCATGTGGATAAAATATTAACTGCATTAAGCTTCAGGAACCTTCCATTTTCTGGTATTGCATTTTTGCAATTATTTTTTTTCTGACTTTGACACAAATTATTCAAGTAATGTCCTCTGGTGGTATATTAGACAGCTGAGAACCGTGTCCTCTGCAAGAGGACATGGGCAGATATTAAGTCAGCAGCAGTGACTCTTTCAGTCCTGTTCTCCAGAAGATGGAATTTAAAATTTCAGCCATTGGCAGCAAGTTATATGTCCTGTCTAAACCATGGAGCATACTTCAGCAATAACAGAATGTTCAGATGCAGACATTTGCCTCTCATAGTGGCCAGAGATTGCATCAAAAGTGACTTAAAGCTTGACTGCTGAAGTCAGAGATCTGTTTTCACTTGGTCTGTTGATGCAAAGAACGGGTCAGTTATATGTATTGCAATTCAGGGTCTTTATTGTACTTTTAAAATGTTACAGTCCGTAGTAAAACAAATTGATTTCTTTATAATAAAAATTGATTTGTGTTAGCAAGGACAATGCCAAATAACACTGTGTTCTGTCAGCATCTTGAAAAGCATTCATGAATCCTTTTTGAGGTTTGCTTTATGGCACCAGTATAATTCACTGTCCGAAATGTGTGTGCTTAAGAATAAAGGGTTTTGGAAAATATGGTTTATCATGTTAAATGTTCTTTCCAGTATTCAGTATTGAATGGACCCCTTGAAATCAAATGGATTAATGCAATTTTCTTTCCCCTGGTAATGCGTTGCCTATTGAAAAAGGAAGCTGTGAAAAGACATTTGTGTCATAGACCAGCCCTAACAAAACCTTGATTTGCTCATTGGTATTGCTAACTGTTGGGAGGTATTTATGTATGTATGTATGTATGTATGTACACTGAACAAAAATATAAATGCAACACTTTTGTTTTTGCCCCCATTTTTCATGAGCTGAACTCAAAGATCTAAGACTTTTTCTATGTACACAAAAGGCCTATTTCTCTTAAATATTGTTCACAAATCTGTCTAAATCTGTGTTAGTGAGCACTTCTCCTTTGCCGAGATAATCCATCCACCTCACAGGTGTGGCATATCAAGATGCTGATTAGACAGCATGATTATTGCACAGGTGTGCCTTAGGCTGGCCACAATAAAAGGCCACTCTAAAACGTGCAGTTTTACTGTATTGGGGGGGGGCTCCGAAAACCAGTCAGTATCTGGTGTGACCACCATTTGCCTCACGCAGTGCAACACATCTCCTTCGCATAGAGTTGATCAGGTTGTTGTGATTGTCTGTGGAATGTTGGTCCACTCCTCTTCAATGGCTGTGTGAAGTTGCTGGATATTGGCAGGAACTGGAACACGCTGTCGTATACGCCGATCCAGAGCTGGCCATGCAAGAACTGGGATGTTTCAGCTTCCGGGAATTGTGTACAGATCCTTGCAACATGGGGCCGTGCATTATCATGCTGCAACATGAGGTGATGGTCGTTGATGAATGGCACAACAATGGGCCTCAGGATCTCGTCACGGTATCTCTGTGCATTCAAAATGCCATCCATAAAATGCACCTGTGTTCGTTGTCCATAACATACACCTGCCCATACCAAAACCCCACCGCCACCATGGGCCACTCGATCCACAACGTTGACATCAGCAAACCACTTACCCACACGACGCCATACATGCTGTCTGCCATCTGCCCTGTACAGTGAAAACCGGGATTCATCCGTGAAGAGAACACCTATCCAAAGTGCCAGATGCCATGGAATGTGAGCATTTGCCCACTCAAGTCGGTTACGATGACGAACTGCAGGTCAGGTCGAGACCCCGATGAGGACGACGAGCATGCAGATAAGCTTCCCTGAGATGGTTTCTGACAGTTTGTGCAGAAATTCTTTGGTTATGCAAACCGATTGTTGCAGCAGCTGTCCGGGTGGCTGGTCTCAGACGATCTTGGAGGTGAAGATGCTGGATGTGGAGGTCCTGGGCTGGTGTGGTTACACGTGGTCTGTGGTTGTGAGGCCGGTTGGATGTACTGCCAAATTCTCTGAAACACCTTTGGAGACGGCTTATGGTAGAGAAATGAACATTCAGTTCACGGGCAACAGCTCTGGTGGACATTCCTGCAGTCAGCATGCCAATTGCACACTCCCTCAAAATTGCGACATCTGTGGCATTGTGCTGTGTGGTAAAACTGCACATTTTAGAGTGGCCTTTTATTGTGGCCAGCCTAAGGCACACCTGTGCAATAATCATGCTGTCTAATCAGCATCTTGATATGCCACACCTGTGAGGTGGATGGATTATCTCAGCAAAGGAGAAGTGCTCACTAACACAGATTTAGACAGATTTGTGAACAATATTTGGAAGAAATAGGCCTTTTGTGTACATAGAAAAAGTCTTAGATCTTTGAGTTCAGCTCATGAAAAATGGGGGCAAAATTAAAGGTGTTGCGTTTATATTTTTGTTCAGTGCATGTATGCTAAAAGTTTTTGTCAATAATTGGTACTCATATAGTCTTACAGCTAACAGACTAAATGCCACATAATTTTTTTTTTTAATTCATAAATGCATCTTGAGCATTTCAGTGAGAAGATTTAAAGCATCTGAAACCTGGCTAATCGTGTAATACAGTTCTCCATGTTTATTCTTGGCGGGTTTGATTTTATTGTGTTTCTGTTTATGCAGCTGCACACATACAGACACATGTGCATGACTCTTATCTGATTATAGACGTATGGGCTCTGGGTAGTGGTGCTAATTGGCATGTGGCCATAATTGTGTGTATGTTGATTCTGTTGTTAGTAGGCAGGTGATTAATTGAATAATTATTTGAATGCATTTTGAGTGGAAATACATTATCCCAGAGCACAATTTGCAGTGTTGTAATTAGATGTAGTAGAAATGTGGCCTGCTAATGAAATGCCTGAATCTCCTCAAGGTGCCCTTCAGGTGCAGTGAAAGGTTGGCCCAGGAGGAAATGTAGGCGTGTTTTATGCCTGATGAACTTCGGTTCTTCTGCTGAATCCAGGATTCCTGTTGGATTTAGTGGGGATATAATTCTTCTCTGAAAATGAATAGGGGGCAGGTTTCCAAAGAGTAAAACCTCCTTTTTCTTTTTTCGCAATCACATTGTCTCTCTTTGTACTTGGTGTGTTGTTTAAATGGTTTTGGATACAGTGTCTGTCATTTTGGAAACCACAAATGAGATGCTTACATCGCTGTAAAGACAAATGTGAGATATGGAAAGAAAGAAAGCATTTGGACTACTTCCACTGCTATCAACCCTGTGCTGCTTTCAGCTTAACAGAGATGGAGAACTCTCCAAGACCTGATTGATTTCTGTGAACAAGCTGTTAAAAGGGTCATTCTTTGTATGCAGTGCCTTTTGGACCTCATGATGTGTTGAAAAAAGTTGCTTGGATCAGATTTTTGATCAGGAGAAGGTTTTGTCTATTGCAGATGCAGCTGAGTTCTGAATTTTATCAGCTAATATGTTTGAAATGAGTGAAAATAGATTGAGGTTGCACCAAAATGACTTTAAAATGTTACATATAACAAATTTTACAGCTTGAAATAAACTTATATTTATAGTAGACAATGTAAAGGCTAAATTATCTGTATATCTGTAGATCAGGAGCTACTATGAACTTTTATTAAATACCTAGTCACATATTTGATTTCAGACTGAATTGTTTTCTCATGAGAGTTTTGTCTTACATGACTGGAGCATAAGAGTGGAGAAGCTGGTTATGATGACAAAACATGCAATCTCAAATCAAACATTCAAATCAAGTGAGACTTGTTTAATTGTGTCACATCTAGAAATTGATGTCATAGCTGATTAATTTTGTTATTTTTGGGTTAATTTGTTGAAGCTGTCAGTAATACATTTACAGAGTGCAAAGCAATACTGGGGACAGGTGGAAAACAGTGGAAAATAAACAGGACAAAATAGGATTTATTTACACCACATACAATTAATGACCTGATTAGAAAAACAGGATTTAAGGCAGTGTCAACACAGCATTATTTCACCCTAAAGCTGGGCATTGTGTTGTGAATTTTATTTTTATTTTATTTTATTTTATTTTGGCAGTACAGTATGGTCATATACCTTGAAGGGAATTATAATATATTTATCCTAACATTATTATCAATATTTTAAGAGTGACACTGCTAGACTGTGACTCAAAATCTCTTCTTGATGGGAATAGTGTTTATTCAGTTAACCTAGTCAGTGTTGAGATTTTAGAAATCCAGTGTTGAGATCCTGTTCAGTCTGCTCTAGTTTGTGAACTTTTTTCCTTCTTTTTGGAGATATAATGGGTCATTGTTGCTGTCATATTTGAGCCTAAATACCAAGGCATGTCGTAAATGTCTGGTTGGCTCTTTCTCCTTTAAATCAGAACCAGAATTCTGTCCAGAATGGATGAATAACTCACACCATTGTATTTGAGCCATATTGGATGTAACTGCTCTGATGAGGGATCCAGTTGCACATTCCAACAGGACACAAACCTCAGTTTAACACCTCTGATTAATACAGTCGGCAGTTTGATCACTGGGGAACAGGAAGTGGTTTAGCGCTGGGGCTGGGCTGCAGCCAGAAGTAATGTATCGGGATTTGTATTCATTACAGATACACTGTGGGCTCTCCTGTCTCAGTGCCAGCATAAGAGAGATGGAGGACCGGGGGAAAGAGAGAAGGTGGTGGTCTCAGGAGTCTGTCTAATCTTGGTTTAGGGCAGTGGAGGAAGATTAGAGCTACTCATGCACTCCTGAAGAAAAGACGTGAACCCAATTACATCTTCTGTCGTTTTTTCTGCTTCTCTCCCTATTTTAGCCCTCCAGAGTGCTGCCGTGAGTGCCTGTGTGTGATGATGACTGTTAAACTGGCTAATAACATCTCAGAACTCAAAAGAGTTTGTCAGCTCAACCCAGTTCTTGTTACAGTCCTGTTACAGGTGGCTGAATATGCATACTTCCCTTCTACACAGTTTGCAAGCAGGATGTTGAATATTTAGTATGATTATGATATGGTAAGCAAACACTGGGTGGACAGTACCAGAATGCCTCAGATGTGATTCAGAAGTATACAAACAGTGGATACTTTATATCCCATGAGACCAGAGGTGCTGGCGCGCCATCACATTTGAAAAGTTGGTGGAGAATTGTGAGCTGGGAAGTTCTTGTCAAGTGTAAAGGCCGTTCACACCAAACCAGTAACTTCTGTAATGATAATTATATATTTGCATTCACACCAATGCAGGATAATGTTCTGTTTATTATAAATGTCAACTGCTTGAACTCTTTAAAGTTGGGTGTATTCTGATTGGCAGTCAATGTTTTTATCATTCATCATTTGGGACAAAAAATTGTTCTAAAAGTGATTCCAGTGAAAACATTCCTTTGTGTCATTACCATTATAGTTGTGGTGTGGAGTTCCCCATTCCCACAGAATGAAAACAAAACCTTGTTAGAATTAGAATTGAAATATTATAGTTATAGTTAGTGTTCTTGGTGTGAACAGATTTTAAAGGGATAGTTCACCCAACAATGAAAATTCTGTCATTAATTATTCACCCTCATGTCGTTCCAAACCCGTAAGACCTTCGTTCCAGAAAGGTAGTAAGGATATCGATAAAATAGTCCATGTGACATCAGTGGTTCAACGGTAATTTTATAAAGCTACGAGAATACATTTTGTGTGCAAAAAACCCCCAAAATAGCAACTTTATTCAACAATTTCTTCTCTTCTGTGTCAGACTTCGATGAGTCGAGTAATTACTGACAGAATTGTAATTTTTGGGTGAACTATCCCTTTAAATTGAGCTTGTTTATCAGCACTCAAGTACAGCACTTACCTGCATACAGTAAGTCAAGAAGTTCTTCATCAAAGACCTTCTCGACTTTACTTACTAGTTTGAGTAAATTCACATACTTTACATGAATTTGGACTCTGTATTCACAATGTCAGTGTTTGAGATCGACAGCTATTTTACAAACAGGTGTGACTCTCAAATTTGTCTCGTTCGTACTACAGTAGACAAGAGCAGATTGAAAAATGTCCGTTAGAGCAGGTAACCAAAGTCAGTTTTCTTGTGTAACTTACAAGTAATGCCTGTAACCTTCCGGTTAAGTCTGGTGCCACATGTGACGTATTTGCCATTTCCGTGTCCAAACGCCCCTTCAGATCCCACAAGAAAAAAAAAATGTGTGGAACCTTTAAACGTTTTCACAATCACTTCCTTCTGTACCACTGAGGGTTAAAAAGGTCTAAACCAGGGGTTTAACTTTGGCCCTCAAGGTCCACTTTCCTGCGAAATTTAGCTCCAACCTTGATCAAACTCACCTGCCTGTAACTTCTGAGTAATCCTGAAAACCTTGAATTAGCTTGTTCAGGTGTGTTTGATTAGGGTTGAGGCTAAACTCTTCAGGAAGTCTAAACTCTGCTCCTAAATGCTTTGTTTTCCATTTGTTTAAGAATTATGACTATTATTACCTTATCAACTGCAGTTTTTTCCTCTTCTCTTTCTCATTGCAAGGAAAGCAGTAGAATGACAATTGAATCTGGGCCCTGGAACTGTAATATTGGAAAGTTTATAGTGACTTACATGTATGTGCTATTTAGTAATGATTCTTTAAGTATTTGATTGTTACAATAAACCGCATTTAAGCGGTTCTGCGATTTTGAACATAATCCACTTTCACCTGCAACTTTCAAGGGCAACAAAAGTCATGTGGATTTACCCAATTAAAACTTTGCTTTTGAAAATTTAGTTAAAAACTCACAGATATTGCCACCTTCACAGGTCACCTTTTGCCCTTCTGAATACAGACTACGAGAAGAGGGGAAAGTTGTTTAGAAAAAGACAGGAAGAGGCAGGGTGCATGAGTTGGATGGAACGGATAAAGAGGAGAGAGATGGAGTGATATTGGCAGTGGAGGAAGGAGGGAAGAGAGAGAGAGAGAGCAAAAGAGATGGTCTGATGAGTTATATATTATTCAGTAAGTTATACATTATTAAAGAGAGTTCATATTTAGCTGTTACACACACAGGCATAAATTAAGAGAAAAAGGGAGAAAGCATAGACAGAACAAGAGAGATGAAGATGAGATAAAGTCACTCTGAATGTGTGCGTATGAGGGTTTAGGAGAGAAATGTGGCTGTACGGATCAGCATTAATGCTCAGAGTTAAACGCAGTGTTAATCTGGACCAGCGGGGTTTGTGCTGCGAGGCTCTTTTCATGACGGAGATTACCGAATCCCTCCGCGTACTCTGGGCCAAATTCCAGTTCAGAATTCCAGGACTCTCATTCATGTCTTGACTTTCCTTCTAGAAGCATCGAATTCCATGAAAACCAGCTGCACTTCGGTTGGATTTAAACAGGCCAGACTGCATCTCGACGGAACATTTTACTCAGCGTATGAAGGCCTTATGACGACATGCCTATATGTGTCCAATATATATGAAGCAGTCTGTGAATGCAGATTTGTGGTTTGGGCTGGAATCAAGTTCAGTTCAGGATCAAGTGCCAGTTTTCCAGTTTCCATTCCAGTTTTTGGGGCTTTTTTTTATTGTGAAAGCAGTAGTTCATATAAAGTCCTGTTAAGCCATGGGGCATCAAATAAACAAAAATGATTAAGTATAGGGTCTAAAATTAACACTCGCTAAGTGCCAAATGCAAGTAAAAATTGACTTTGGCTAGTAAATGCAGAGTTCCTGGCCAGCTGGCTGGCAATTTTTTGAAAAACTATAAATGAATGAATGATTTACAATAGTCTGACCTTTGCTGGTGTAAGCGATGACCATAAATCAATTCAAATAGTGTTGAAATTTTACTGTCATTTCAGGGAATGTTTTTAAAGCACTTCTGCTTGTAGTTTTGTCGTAATCTGATTTTTAATTTTACAGGTTATCTATTGTAAGTACTTTTTGAACAAAATACAAAATGGCAGTAGCTATTTTTCTATCTAAAGTTGCAAATTTAATTGTACGATGAGTAACAAGCCTGTGGATATTCAATAACTAATGCTGTCATGTTATCTTGCGCTTGGATGTCTGATGTCTGGGAACGCAATTGTGTGAGACAGTTATGAGAGGTGATTAGCAAATATTTATTATTAAAATAACTTTTGACATGGTGTGCGATGAGACTGGTGTACTAGTTAGTGCAGTTGAGGCAAAGTCACATGACTTTTTGATGCACATTTAGGAATTTATTCAGTAAATGTGTTTCTATCGTAGTTTATGGGTGTCTTTTTATCGAAATAGAACATTTATCTGATTCAGTTGGGCGCACGTATTTTTTATGCACGTTTTTGGAATTTATGGTCTGCTTGGCATTTCCATCCAGTGTTTTTTATGCAATTTCCCAAAATTCATATGAAAAAATGGGATGGAACTATGGCTAATGACATTATTTTATCATGGCATTCTGACTACTTTGCGATCTTTGCTAAACTTACTGAAACATTATTTAAATGTTGTTTAAGTGTTTCTTATGTAACTTTGTTTAAAAAATACCAACCTGGTCTCATAATGAAAACGTACCTCTGGGAACTTTTTCGCAAGACACGTAATACGTACCGCTGTGTACGTTTCGTGACATATTCGATGTGAAATGTCAACTGTTTTTTTTTTCCCCAGAACAGATGAATGTACATATGATATGTTTCATGTGACATTGGTTTTTTTAGGTGTCACTGCAGTTCTGACTAAAAATGTCCATTGAGTGGTGCTATAACTCTAATGCTCCGTGAAGTTTTAAAATAACGTACCATCTACACTACACTAAACCTACCCGATAGTATGAACAAAAGCCAATGTGACCTAAAAACACAAGCTTAGCTTGTTTTTTGATCTCTCATCTTTCAGCTCTTTCATTGTGAGTCATGTTTTTGACGGGATTCGTATTCAAGGATTCCGCATCCTAAGTCCAATTCCGTAACAAGCAAGCTTGTTATGTCCAGAAAGCGAAACATATGGAGCTGTAATCATAACTGTGTATGAAAACAGTTACAAGTTCTCGCAGTTTTACCGCTTCTAGTGTTCATTTCTGTTGGAAACTGAAGTGATATGTACTTATTGGTACGTATTTTGCGTCTTGCAAAAAAGTTAGAAAAATACACATGTGGAATATTAATAAGTACATCCCACATGTTCTTGCTACAGCCATGATGAATCAAATCATGTGATTTGTTGATGCGAGTTGTGTTTTTACTTTTCTAAGTAGTCAGACTCTGATTTTCACCTGGTATTGGATAAAACGGGCAAAAAAATTCCCATTGATTAAGAACAATTTGGACATTGAACAATATTGCTTTCTTTTATTGTTGTACCTCCAGAAATCTGTATAGCAACACATCTTCAACACAAAAATGCAAGGAGCAAAATCATGATGGTTTTTGTTTTTGTCCCATTGCGTAGGTTACTGCTATGTATGAAAATGTGTTTAAATTTCAAGGTAGATGTGTTTGAGTCTAAGCTACAATCTCACTGCCATCTCTCTGGAATCTCTCATTCTCTGGCACCTACCCATGTGTGTGTGTTGATGACCAATATTAAACAGACATGCTTTGAACTCCATAGTGACTGATGTCTGTTTCTTAAAATAACTGGACTGTGACC
>JAFVLL020016772.1:0-29443 GCA_021397915.2 Tor tambroides
ATTAAAAAAAAAAAAAAAAAAAAAAAAAAAATATATATATATATATATATATATACATATATATATATATATTTTATTGTGTTACTTAACATGGTAACTGAAATAAAGTTAAATAAAAAAATTACTTAAAGTTGTTTTATTTCAGCTAGTTTCCAATGCAATACTTCTCATTTTCATTTAGTTTAACTTGAAATTCTAAAATAACAAACTAAAACTCAAATAAAAATTAATAAAAACTGTATAGATATTTTTAAAAACTAAAACACAGAAAACAAAATTATTAAAACATTTACTAAATTTAACACAAAAGCAGAAAATATAACAAAATCTATTTCAAAATAATTATATTTCAAAACAAGTTACTATAACACAACGATTGCTTAATTTAATTAAATTAAATTAAATTAAATTAAATTTAATTTAATTTAATTTAGTTTAGTTTAGTTTAGTTTAGTTTTATTTTAGCTGTTATTTCCAGCACAGAAGATTAATTAAAAGAGAAATAAACAGATGGAAAGATTAGAAATGAAAGCCGCTAAAATCTTTATTTTGTACATATGGAGATTCATGAGTGAAGCAACTGCACATTGTTTTAGAGACCCAATTTAGCCGCTTATCGGATGACACACAAATACACGCTAAAATACGCGTCTCACGCAAAGCTCCTGTCATATACAATCTTGCATGCGGTGTGATTGTATGTATAGATGCTAAGCTGTTTGCCTTTTGGCGCTCTCGTTTCAATTTTCAAGGCCGTTCTGAGAGTATATACAGCATCATAATTGAATGAGACTGTGGTCTACACTACACACAAACACACAAGCTTTTCATAATCATAAGGATTACCTCCATTTCTGCTCACTCGCTCTTTTCATGCTAATAGGACGCAACCTGTGAGATTTACATGGAGCGTTAATCATCCCGACTGCCACATTCAACACAAACTCATATCCACTTAGACAAACCTGGTTTGATTTTGTTTTGTTTGTGTGTGTGTGTGTGTGTGTGTGCGCGACTCACACTCTAAGGAGCATCAGACTAGCGCGCTGTCGTTTGCGTTTAGTGAACTCTGTCTGACAGATTGGCAGTTTTTCAGTTCACTCTGAATGCGGCGGAGCAGAACGGCTTAAGAGACTCTCCTTCTGAAAAAAGAGCTCAAACTAGCCTGTGATGGTTTGCTGGTCTTAACTTACCATAAGCTGGCCTATTTTGGTAAAAAAAAAAAAAAGAAGTGTGCTTAGTTGTGTTGAGTGTGCACTTGTAGTGTACTTCAAATCTTAAAAGTTTATTTAAAAAAAAAAAAAAAAAAAAAAATACTAGCAGGTAATATTAATGAAATGAAATTTAGTTAAGGGACTTAAAGAGAGACACTTTCATGACTGTTTCTAACACACTTAAGTACACTTTTAAAAAGTGACCTTAAAATTAAAAGTTTCATTTTGAAGTACATTTTACATCAAAGTGCACTTATGGTGATGTGTGTAATGGGTTTTAAAGTACATTTAAAATATGTAAAATGTAAAATTAATGTGGACTAACACACTAACGCACATGCAGTGTTATTTTAGTGATATACTTTTACAGTTTTTTATATTTTGATATAGATTTTATTTTTAAATTTTCTGTTTTCACTTAAAGTTTGTCATTTTTCATTAGTTTTATTTTTAAAAATGTGATCTTTGACCACAAAACCAGTCTTAAGTAGCACAGGTATATTTGTAGCAATAGCCAAAAATACATTGTATCGGTCAAAATTATTGATTTTTCTTTTATGCCAAAAATCATTAGGATATTAAGAAAAGATCATGTTCCATGAAGATATTTTGTAAATTTCCTACCGTAAATATATCAAAATGTAATTTTTGATTGGTAATATACATTGCTAAGAACTTCATTTGGACAACTTTAAAGATGATTTTCTCAATATTTTGATTTTTTTGCACCCTCAGATTCCAGATTTTCAAATAGTTTTATCTCAGCAAAATATGGTCCTTTTCTAACAAACCATACATCAATGGAAAGCTTATTTATTCATCTTTTAGCTGTATAAATTAGATGTATAAATATAAATCTCAAAAAAAATTTGACACACACAGGTTTCAGCAGAAATTACATTTGAAGCCAAACCCTAATCCTAACCCTTAACCATATAGTAAGTACATGTAGTTAATTAATATTACTCAGTACTTATATGTATAGTTACACTGTAACCAAGGACAACTTAAAATAAAGTGTAAGCGGAATTACATGTAAAATGTATTTAGGTCCTATTGGATCAAAAACAAAAGTTCAGCTAATTGAATTTAATATAAATATACTATATATACTATATATTATAATGCATATTCATTTAATTGTAAATGACATGCAGTTAAGTGTCTGAAATCATTACACTCAAGTATGTTATTTTTAAGTACTAATGAATTCGGTAGTAAGTGCTCTTTTTAAAAGTCTGCTAAAGTGTGTTTCTTTTTCACTTGATTACAGAGAAACACACAAATGCATTGGAAGTCATTACGGCATCTGCTAAATCCATGAATGTAAATGTAGACGAAGCAGAACAGAAGCTGCAGCTAACAGTCATTTAACACTGTTTGGAAATGAGTGTTTCCTCTTGTAACATATGACCCAAACATGTGACCCTCCGATAATCAGTTTGTTCCTTAAGCTCACACACACACACACAAGCCATCTGACACTTTCCAGAACAATGCAGACAGGGTTGCATGTGCTCCGGCGAACAGAAAGCCTTTATGAGAAAGAACAATAGGTGCATATAGTGAAGAGAGGATTAAGAATTTATCAGCTTCTCGACACTTTCCACTGAGAGAGAGAAAGAGAGAGGGGGTTTGGACACTTGATCTGCTCCCTCAACACGGCCTCGTTGCTTTTGGTTGGAATTCAATATGGCATCTAACAAAAGTGACCCGTGTTCCCAGTGAGCCGTTCGTAACGCTGCTGTCGCTCCTCAGGCCTGTTATTCTTATTGTGCGTACACAATTTGAACAGCTGTAACTTTTTATCCCTGCGGCGTAAACCCACCACACTTTGCCTGCGTTAAGGGTCTGTGGCTAATTGCATTTCGTGTAATTATGAGATGGATGGGATGTATGGTTGCCTAGCAACTAGCAGTTAGATGTGCAGTATTTAGAATGTCAGGTCTTCTTCCTCATTGAGTTTTAAGGTTTCATGGTGAATGCGTTTGCTTCAAGGACACAAGTTATGAAAACTATTGAATTTTTTTCAGTAATTGACACTTTAGTTATAACTGTTCTGCTCATTAACTCCTCATCCTAAGGATCATCTCTTGCTTTATAAGTCACATGGTTTTTATAAGTTTGGGAAGTTTAGATGCATTTGTTTTATTGGATGTAAAAATTCAAATGTAATCCCACAGGCCCCATCCATTCTCTTTATTGTATTAGAAAATATGAATTTCTTTTGATAAAATTTTTGATGAAAACAATATATATATATATATATATATATATATATATATATATATATATATATATATGGAAATAAAAGTTATAGTGTTTTGTCTTTATTCTTTCTATATGTACATTTAGATTTTAGTTGACATAATATATTATTAAAATTACTCAAAATTTAAGGTCCTACACCAGTATCAATCATTTTACAATGATTTTGTGTATTAAAAAAGTATATTTGCAGCATTCAATTCTAATAGTATGCTGTAGCTTTCAGTATTTTTTTAATTACTGTTATTTTTTGTATTATTTCTAAACTATTGTAGTGTTTATTGCTATTTTAACTTGATATTTTTATATTACATTTTCATTTTAGTTTATATTCCTAAATTGTGTGTGCTTTTGTCATTTTTTATTACTTTTGACGTCTATTTATTTATTTAGTTCATTGTTTATCAGTCATTTTTCTTTTATTTTATTTTATGATAATTTTTTTTTTATCGTTTTAGTTTTATTTAGCAATAACAACTGCACTAGGCTTGTAATGTTTAAAATCCCTCTTGGTTTTTCTCTCTCTGCTGTCTGTTTTCCTCTGTTTGCCCTGTTTCTTCCTCTCTTGTCTCCGGGAGTCCTGACTTTGTATTTAGTGCCTCCTTTCCTTGTTCTTCTGAGCCGTAGAGGCAGGAAAGGGCTTGTCAATTGACCTGTTGATAGATGAGGCTCGGAAGACTTACGTTGGAGCCACAGGCAAAGCAAAGAGCCATTAGGCGTCTTCAGTACTAAACAAGCACACATTGACACAAAGCCCTGAATGCTTTTACATACCAGACCGAAGAGAACATCACTTACCGCATTCCAAACAACAGCGGAGAGACTTTTGGACATCTGGTGCATCACTCATTCATGACAAATTCACATTGGCAACTGCATTGCTGAGCGCAGTTTGTTGTTTTTGGTATTGTTGGTTAATTAAGTGTAGTTCACTGACTGGATATTTTAATAACGTGTTGAAATGCGAAGAATGGACCTCCAGCACTGTGAGGAGTGTGTTTGAAGATCACTCAAGATCTTCCTCGAGATATTCCCTACAAAAGCTTTCCTGTGTTGAGAAACCGCAGGTGTGCATCTCTGCCGCCCCTCCCAGAGTTCCTTTCAGTGGCAATTTGCTTAGTTCTGCCATCTCATTCCCAGCGAAACCGGAGAGAGTTGAGCTGTCTTTTGTTTGTTTCACTAGATAATGCTTCATTTCCATGGTGAGTCATTCGTATTTGTGAGTTTTAAGCCCCTGAAAACATCAGTCATCGTGCTGAATGTGAAGGCGGATATGGAAGCAGCTTCACTCCGTCATCCCGAATCTAAAACCTCCTCTTCTGCATTTTGATGACAGACTACGAAGAACTTTTTTGCAACATGTTAATGAAGTAAAGGTGCACATTTCTACCTGATCAGATGCTTTAATTCTTTTCATTTCAGTTTCGTTTCAGTAATATTAACCGATTTGTTTGATTTGAACGATTACTTTTAGAAGTGATATTAATTGACAAAACATTTCAGTCTAAGATTCCTATCATGATAAATGTATATTTTATAAGCTCATTAATGTTTGGTTGTGCATTATGGAGATTATATGACTTCTATACATGCCAATGTGTCTTTTGGCAGCCATGGAGATGTATTTTTTACAAAAATGTATCACTGTACCAAAAGTAATAACTGCATGAAAAAACACACTATAAAATTTGGGGTAAGATTTATTTATTTATTTTAAAAAAATAATAATAATACTTTTATTCAAGCAGGGATGCTTCAGATTGATCAATAGTAACAGTAAAGACATTTACATTCCTGAGATTTCTATTTCAAATAAAGGCTGTTCTTTTGAACTTTCTATTCATCAAAGAATCCTAAAAAATAAAATGTATCATGGTTTCCACAAAAATATGAAGCAGCACAACTGTTTTCAACACTGATAATAATCAGAAATGTTTCTTGAACAGCAAATCAGCATATTAGAATGATTTCTGAAAGATCATGTGACACTGAAGACTGGAGTAATGATGCTGAAAATTCAGCTTTGATCACAGATATTAACAGATATTCACATAGAAAACTGTTATTTTCAATTTTAATAATATTTCACAATATTGCAAACCCAAACACATGAACAGTAATGTGGTTATTAGTCGTAACAATAACTGTATATTTTTTGACACAAACTTTCATTTACCGTGGTAAATGTTTGTATGTGCTGTGCGGCATAGCTAGGCATCATTAGGAAGAGTCATTTGGTCATTTATCAGTGTTGCGTGACCATGACTAGTTGCTGTATATTTGATTACTCAATGCTTATATTTTATTATACATGCCTGCGATGGAGAACAGATCCAGATGTTTCAGTTCTGCAGTGTTGTCAAAGTCATCCGTCATGCTTCTTCAGCCTCATAATGCAACAGGAAACACTTCATGCTGTGGCACGATCGCATGGCACCATGGGAATGTTCGGCCAGAAATGAAAATGACTCCATGATGATTTTTTGGTGTTTCTTGCATGGAACACTAAACAACTCAAACTCATTGGAAAAACATGCCTGTGGCAACATTTCTGCAAAAAAGATATTACGTTTGCTTCAAAAAACGCATTCAGTTTGATCCAGATCCAATGTTTTATTACGTTGGTTGTTGCAGAAATGTTTAGTCGGTGGCTTACGGTTAATGTTGTACCGTGTTTGAAAATAACCTACCACCTATACTAAAACAGACATTAAACCTAACAATAGTGTTAACAAAAGCAAACATTTTTAGATTAAAAATGCATTTCCTGAAGCAACTATAACATTTCACCTTGCTTCTACAAGTCTTGGAGCTTGTGTATTTTGAGTAGTGTTTCATTGGACTTGTATCTTAGCGTTTTGCCTCTCAAATGCAATGTTGTACCGGGTGCGCTACCGAGCAAGTTTACCACATTAGAAAATAATTTACCATCGTAGTTGCTGAAGCAACGATGCCATTTTTGCTTGAATCTACAAGTCTGAGCTCTTGTATTGTGACTAGTGTTTCACAGGACTTGTATCTTAATGTTTTGCATCTCAAATGCAATGTTGTACCGGGTGTACTACCGAGCAAGTTTACCACGTTAGAAAATAATTTACCACCTTGACTAAACCTAACTGATAGTGTTAACAAAAGCAAACATGAGGACAAAACACATTTGCTGAAGCAACCATGCCATTTTAGCTTGATTCTACAAGTCTCTGAGCTTTTATCGTGACTTTTTTTCTCGGGACTTGTATCTTAGCTCAAATGCAATGCTGTACCAGGTGCGCTACCGAGCAAGTTTACCACATTAGAAAAACCATACATTTGGAGTGTATTATGTGATGTAAACATCAAAATGTCTTAGTTTACAAATGGTAAAAATGTTTTGAGCTCGTAACATAGTATTGTGCATGAGAATAAGTCTTAATTAATCAATAATCTGCTCCTGTAATCATAATTTATGTGAAAAGTAATAAACATAGTTGATGTTTTTCTGCCACTAGACATTTCAGCTGGAAACTGCATTGAACTGCAGGTATAGGTGTGTTTTTGAGGTTATGCTAATGAGAGCTGATAGTCACCTCATGTATTAAGCTCTTCCTTTAAAGAAAAGCACTTGTGTCCTCCTGAGGGAAGAAGGGAATACAAGGTGGATAAAAACCCCTTGCAACTAAGTGATTGAAAATAGGTGACCCACAACTGACTCGCCGCCTAAAACACCCAAGCATACTAGGATTTCACAGGCTCTGTGGAGTGTTATTTTTGTTTTGTCTCTGGATGGCGTGCATTTTTCTTTTCATTTGGAAATCTACTGGGAAACAACTACCGTGTTTTTGTGCCTGGATTTTTGTTCTCCTTTCATTTGTCTTTTTTTCTTCTTCTTCGTATTATTATTATTTTTTTAATCAGGATGGATATTGCTTGTGCCTACAGTCAACCCCCACCAGCCCTATTTCTCTCCTCAAGCCTTCATCTTTCGCTCTCTCCGGGGATTCGCTCTCTCTCATCTCTACAGGAAACACACAGAGCGATTTATATTTATCTGTCTTTGTTTTCTAAATGGGTCAGATTGGCTTGTCAGTGGCTCTGTGACGTGCTGCGGAGATTTTAAACAGCAGCCGTTAAATCAGCTCGCCGAGAGAAAAGAGATACATGTACGCATGAAATCATTTTTAATTTACGTGTCGGAATAATTTCTGCTTTTCATTATGTAAGTAAATACAGGGGCTTTGAGATGTAATTGGTATTAATTCATGTCTTTGTAGCAGCAGGGATGCGAGGAAGGGTAAAAATACCAGCGGCATGATCAGTCAACCAGAACAAACAGGGCAAAGATGTTTCTCATAAATCCCACATCAACCATGCGATTTCAATCTTAATTTTTATCTTCTGCCCACCTACGGAGGGTTATATGAGGTTACTTTCATTTTGTGTGTGTGCGTGTTAATTTATGCACACTTTCAGTACACTTAGAGACTGTTGTTGTTGTGTTTAAACAGACAAAGCATGATAAAACACACTTTAAATGAAACAAAATGTCGATGTTGATGCCATGAATAATTGGAAACCTCTAGCCTAAGTTATTATTAATTGAAAATACAACAATTAAAAAAGCATCTTCATTACTTGAAATCAAACAATAATGAAATAAAAACTATATATATATATATATATATATATATATATAACCTTATTTTATTTCAGCTAGTTGCCAAGGTAACATTTCTCAAGTTTGTTGAAAGACTAAAATAACTAAAAGTAAATAAACTGAAACACACACACACACACACACACACACACACTTGTTCTGCTATCCTTGTGGGGACTCTCATAGGCGTAATGTTGTTCTGCTGTACAGAGCGTATTTTCTATCGTCCTACACCAACCCTACACCTAAACCTACCCCTTACAGGAAAATTTTCTGCATTTTTACATTTTCAAAAAACTTCATTCTGTGTGATTTATAAGCTTGTTTACCCGTGGGGACCTCAATTTAGGTCCCCACCGTGACACAAGTCCCCATGAGGCTGTGTGTATTCAGGTCTAAGTCCCCACCAGGATAGAAAAAACAAGTACACACACACACACACACACACAAATAAACTAGAACTAATAAAAATGACCTAATTAAGACCTATATTATGTGACCTAAATTAAAATAAAAACAGAAAATATACAAATAAAATCTATTTCAAAATACTAACAAATAATATAATAACTTCTCAGTGATACTAAAACATAACTGAAAATCTAAAAATAGACATATTTAAAAAAAAAAAAAAAACTAATAAACTGACAAACAATAACAACAAAATTACTGAAACCTTAACTAAAATGAAAACAGAAAATGTAAAAATAAAAAAACAAACAAAAGTAATTAGATAATAGTAAATAATGAGATAATAGTAGATCAGTGATACTCAGATAGCACTGCTGTGGCCTTGCTGTGAAAAGAATGACCTAAGAATCACACCTGCCTTAATGATTTTTTTTTCGTGTGGCAATTTATATATCCATCAAAGTGAAGGTTAAAGTAAACAAGAGCATATCACAAAATCGAGCTGTTTTCATACCACCAGCACGTCAAACTGACCTGAACGGATTCCTGGGAATGAGTGACAGTTGACATCAGGATGTGGGCGTGGCCTGCGACGCCACACACTTCAGAACCGTTTGACTTCATGCAAATCTGGAGTGAAGGCAGTTGAGCTCATCATCAATTACCTGTCAGATACTGCAGGCCAATGTCTGAAGAATGGAGCAAATTCCTGCAGTGAACAATTTAGGGATTTTATATATGATATGTTTCTGACCACATGCAGAGACAGCAGTAAGAAATGATGCATATATACCATGTGGTACATTTAGGGCAATTGTGTGTGTGTGTGTGTGTGTGTGTGTGTGTGCGTGTGTGTGGACACAGATAGTCTGGCATTTGCATTCTTGCCATAGATAGATGACCGCAATGGTAAAACGCCTGCTGATTCTCATTTATCTGTGAAATTATGCATTAGTGCAATTTCTATAGAATCTTAGTAATATTTATACCTGTTACAAAGGCAGCTGGAATTAGCATTCACCTAGAAGACATGTGATGGGTGACATGCAATAGTAAAATTGCGCGCAGTGTGATCTCGCGCTAAGTTTGTTTAACTCATCATATATGTAAATGTAGTAATTCATATTTTTATAATGTAACATTGAAACTGAAATATACACACACACACACACACACACACACACACACACGTGTGTGTATATATATATATATCCATACACCATAATGACATAGCAAAAGACAGGTTTTTAACATCTTTGCAAATTTATTAAAAAATAAAAAACTTAAATGATTCCATTGCATAAGTATTCATACCCTTATCTGGGACAGAGGAAATTTAGCTCAGGAGCATTCATATTGCTTGTAAATGTTACCACACTTTGAGTGAAGTTAACCTGTGTCAAATTCAATTGAATGTGTATGATTTGGAAAGGCACACAAGCCTTAATAAAAGGTCTAACAGCTGAAAATGCATATCAGAGCAAAAACCAAGCCCTGAGGTCAAAAGAACTGCGTGTAGAGCTCAGAAACAGGTTTGCATCAAGCCACATCTGGGGAAGAGTTCAGAAAAAAATCTGCTGCATTGAAGGTTCACAGTAGCATGTAGTCTCTGTTACCCTTAATGGAAGACGTTTGAAACAACTAGGACTCTTCGCTGGCCTCCTGGCCAAACTGAGCAACTGATGGAGAAGGGCCTTGTCTAGACTGGTGACCAAGAAGCTGATGGTCACTCTAGTTGAGCTCCATGATCATATATGCAGTTGGGAGAAACCTACAGAAGGACAAACATCACTGCAACACTCCACCGATCTGGGCTTTATGTCAGTGTGGCCAGACTCAATCCTCTCCTCAGTGAAGACACATGAAAACCCACTTGGAATTTGCAAAAAGCACCTAAAGGACCCTCAGACTCTGAGAAACAAGATTCTCTGGTCTGATGAACCTCAATTCTAAGCATCATGTTTGAAGGAAACCAGCTCTGCTCATCACCTGCAGAGTACCATCCCAAAAGTAAAGTGTGCTGGTAGCAGCCTCATGCTGTGGGGCTGTTTTTCAGCGGCAGGGACTGAGGGACTTGTCAGAGTAAAGACAAGCTCAGTGCACCAAAATATAGAGATAGCTTTAATGAAAACCCAGTCCAGAGCATTCAGAACCTCAGACTGGGCAGAAGACTCACCTTCCAACAGGACAATGACCCTAAACACACAGCAAGAGTGGCTTATAGACAACTCTGTGAATGTCCTTGAGTGGCCCAGCCACAGCCTGGCCTTGAACCCAATCAAATATTTCTGGAGAAACCTGAAAATGTGCATCCGCCCCCATCCAACCCGACAGAGCTTGAGACGTGAAGAGGTGAGAAGAATGGCAGATAATTGCCAAATGCTGATGTGCAAAGCTTGTTGCATCATACGCAAAAAGACTTGAGGCTGTAAAGGTGCTTCAGCTAAGCACTGAGTTAAGGGTATAAATACTTATGAAACATACTTATTTCAGTTTTTTTTATTTTTAATAAATTTACGAAGTTGTGACAGTTCTGTTTTTGCTTTGTTATTATGGTGTATGGAGTGTAGATTGATGTGGGAAAAAAAGTAATTTAAAGCAGTTTAACATAAGGAAGCAACAAAACCAAACGTGAAAAAAAGGAAGGGGTTTGAATACTTTCACAAGGCACTGTATATAACAATGTTACATTACAAAAATGTGAATTACTACATTATTTTATAGTAATTTTTTTACTATTTTTTATGTAGTTTTAATAATTTTAGTACTTCAGCTTAATCTTTTTATTATTAGTTTTATTTGTCATCTAGTATTTATACTTTATGTCTGTCATATTAATATTAAATGCATCCATTCAGCTATAATTTCATTTTAGTTTTATTAATTCTAGTACTTCTACCTAAACATTTTATTTGTTTATTTATCATTGAATATTTCTATGTCTTCAGAGTCATATTTGTGAATCAGACCACACTGATGGCACTGTATGTTTGTGTGCAGCCTGCAAACACAGCACAATAGATGGCTGTGTCTGTGTGTTATTTATTGTCATTCTCAGTCATAACAATCATTTGTGTGTGTGTCTGAAGACCGAATGTAATGAGAACTCTTACTGCTAAACACTTTTATACGCAAGTGTCTAAGCTTTAGTGGCTTTTGCGGTTAGCTGATATACTTCAGTGTGGCATAATTAGTGTCTAAGGCTTAATTTGACTCACTTATGGCGCTTCCGTTGTAAGTCTGCGTGTGGAGAATGAAGCTTGCTTTCTCGCTTTCTTTCTTTTTGTCCGGCCCCTCATGGAAAAGGGAAAAAACATCTTTTCCTGTTGTTTGTTTGACCTCAATTAAACCCTCTGTTTTGTCAAGAGCTGTTAAAATCACAACAGCCTCAGAGCATTACATGACTCTGTGTGTGTGTGTGTGTGAGCTGACAGCATTCCTGCAGTAATATGGTGGCAAAAAGATTTGCAAAAGGCAGAGAGAGAGCGAGAGAGAGAGAGGATGTGAGGGCAACTGCACAGGAAGAAAGAAAGGGAAATTGCTCAACAGCGCTGGGCTGATATGAGCCCTGAGCGTTCAGAGTGTTGCTGTGATGCTCTGAGACTCACATATGAGATTATTGCTGCGTGTGCCAAACATCGCTATTGGGTGAAGCTCAAGAAACTCAGAAAATTGATCCCATTTCTCTCCAAAACCACAAATGTGCACTCTGTTTAAATGTTTGGGGTCGATTTTTTTTAATGTTTCTGAAAGAAGTCTCTTCTGCTCACCAGGGCTGCATTTGTTTGCAAAAATACAGTAAAAACAGTAAAATAGTTAAATATTATTACAATTTAAAATAACTGTTTTCAATGTGAATATATATTAAAATGTAATTTATTTCTGTGATCAAAGCTGAATTTTCAGCATCATTACTCCAGTTTTTTAGTGTCACGTGATTCTTCAGAAATCACTCTAATATGCTGATTTGCTGCTCAAGAAACATTTATGATTATTATCAATGTTGAAAACAGTTGTGCTGCCCAATATTTGTGAGGAAACGGAGATACATTTTATTCTTCACGATTCTTTGATGACTAGAAAGATCAAAAGAGTAGCATTTATTTGAAATAGAAATTTTTTGTAACATTATAAATGTCTTTACATTTGTTTAATGTTACACTTTTATTTTTGTTTTATGGGTTTCATTAAGAAAACATTATTCAAAAGTGACAGTAATTTATAGTAATTGTTTATGTCACAAAAGGTTTCTATTTCAAATAAATGCTGTTCTTTTGAACTTTCTACAATGTAAAAAGATGTGTTTTCGAATTTGTAAGCAATTATTAGAGTGTTTTGCAAAAAAAAAAAGTTAAATTGAGTGTGTCATTTACCATTTCTTTTTTTATTAATTATAATTCTTTATTATTATTTGTGAAGTTTATTAGCAATTTCTAAGTGAACATTTTTTCAGTGTATTCATAACGGTTTCATTTTACAGTCATACAGTAAAAAATACAACATTTTGTATATACAGTAGTAATGAGAATCATCATTAAAAGTAATAGGAATCACACACACAAAAATCAGGCATCTTAAAAATAAAACAAACTACAAATTTTGGACCAATGAGATCTCAGAGTGGGTGTGGCCAAGCTGTTGTCCCGCCCAAGAATACCCTAACAACACCCTAGCAATGCCCTAGCAACAGCCAGACCTCCCTGGCAACACCCTGCCAGCCATCAAACGCACTGTGGCGTGAAGGCAGAGTTTTGCACAGGCGAGCAGCTCTCAAATCTTCTTCAGAGAATCTAGTTCTGCTTGATGGATTTACAGGCTGACGTTCACTTACACACGCACTCGGCTCATTTATGTGGAATCATATTTAAGAGTTAGGAATCTATGTTTAACAAATAAATCCTCCTCCGGTGAAGCGATCCTTTCAGCAGGTTACACACCATTTCATCAGACACAAATCTCTCCTTTTACTGAGCACATCATCAAGTACAGCACCTGAATCTCACAGCAGCATAAACACGCTCGACATGCTCATTTAGATTTCACATAATAACATTCGTAATGCACAGTACATTTCGAAATTAGCTTAGATTTAATGAAATTCATGATCATTACAGTCAAGATCTGTTGTCTATGCAAGGCCAAGAACACGCAAGACTAAAGTGGTTTCTGATTGAAAAGCTTGGTTAAAAATTTGGAATAATTCAGATTTTTATTAAACTTTTTCAGACGAAGTCTCTTCTGCTCACTATGGCTGCATTTATTTTATCAAAAATACAGTAAAAACAGTAATATTATGACATATTATTACTTTTTAAAGTAACTGCTTTGTGTGTGAATATATTATAAACTGTAATTGATTTCTGTGATCAAAGCTGAATTTTCAGCATCATTACTCCAGTCTTCAGTGTCACATGATCCTTCAGAAATCATTCTAATATGCTGATTTGCTGCTCAGTTTTATAAAATAAATAAAATGTAATTTCAAAAAAATGTTAATGAATGAATGCATGAATGAATGCCCACTGGACCTTTAGTGGTCTAGTTTACTTTTTCTAAAATGTGTTGGATGTAGTAATTTTTAAGGTTGACTTTGCACTCTTATTGTATGGGGAAAAAAGTCTGACAATGATTTGAGGTGCCAGGCTTCAGTGTTTTTATTTTTTTCATCAAAAGTTTCTTTAGAAGTTTCATGCTCACACACATTTCTGATGTAATAAAAGTTGTTGAGCCTGTTGCATTTACAAAACGAAACTCCTCACAGTAAAAGAGAAGCAGTGATTCACATGGACTCAGGTGGAGACGTTCATCATGCAGATTGAAGCTAATTGAGTAAAACCGCTTCACTGGTCAAACCATCTGACGCCATCGCTCAGCTCTCACAGGACTGTGTGTTTGCCACCTGCAAACAAGCAAACACACACCTCAGACACACACACAGTGTCCACGTTATGCTGTTCATTTGCTCTTTCTGTCAATGCTTATTTACTGCTTCAGTAAAAGAATCAATTGAAAGAAAGAGAAAGAAAAGCAAGCAACAGTAATGAGTGGCTGGCTGCTCTGCTTAACATAAACTACTTTAAGAACAATCTAGAAAAGCAAGAACTTTTTTAACTTTTTAAAAGCCTCAAAAACTAATGGAGTATTATGTAATGTAATAAAATGTCATGGACAATACAGCTCAGAAAGCCAAATAATCTTCTGAGCCACATTGTACACAAACAAGTATAGTTAAATATCATTTTAAAAATAAAATGCAGCAATCATGAACATAATAACAGAATAGAATAGAATAGAATAGAATAGAATAGAAATCTTTCTGCAGGATATGTGGTTACACCAGTAGGTGGCGGTGAAATTAAAGTTTTTGAACCTTGAGTCATTGAACTATTATTCAACCGATTTGCTCTGAAACACTGATTCATTCAGGAAGAAACAAATGGCTACCTTCATAAATTAGTCATTGAATCATTCATTTAGTCGATTCATTCAAAAACACTGAATCATTCAGGAACATGTGGCTCTCTTCATAAATTAGTCATTGAATCATTCACTCAAACGATTTGTTCAGAAACACTGAATCATTCAGGAGCAAAACAGTTCAGAGGTTCTGATATGGCTTTGTTTGCAGATATATAATATAATATAATATAATATAAATCTTTCTGCAGGATATGTGGTTATGTCAGCAGGTGGTGGCAAATAAAATTTTTTTGACCGTTGAGTCATTGAATCCTTCATCCAGTCGATTTGTTCAAAAACACTGAATCATTCAGGAACATGTGGCTCTCTTCATAAATGAGTCATTGAATCATTCCCCCAAATGATTTGTTCAGAAACACTGAATCATTCAGGAGCAATAACACTTTTCAGCAGTTCTGATGGGGCTTTATTTGGAGAGATCCTCTTTGACGGACCAAAATCAGACATAATAAATGGTAACTCTGTAAGTTATTCTTTATTACCATAATGTCTAATGAACTGTTACCTGAACGCGATATCACAAGATTGTGGTAACTGTGATTACTTCTCAGAAACAATCTTCATTGCTAATGCTAACATGACATTTTTTAAGCTGAAATTCCTTGCTTATTTTTGTACTTGTGTGGCACAATCATATTCTGTTACAGATTCTTGCTTGTGTGATATTACTGTATAATGTTATCCATCTTTTTTAATGTAAGAAAGGGCGTGCCATTGTGACTTGAAAGTGTGAGACTTCTGGTGTTATTTGCTTCCAGTCATTATAGCTGTACAGAATCATTCCATATGCAACTTTATATTGCAATCTGCTTTCATAACCCTAAATTTCTCATAACTAAGAGAGTGTAAAAAGCAGAAGGGTGTGTGAGGGTTTTGTGTTAAGTCAGGTTAAGCTCTTCATGTGTTCTTTTCTAAAGGTAGAAAGGAAAGAGCTTCATTGTCTTTGTCAGTCATGAATCACGAGACAATGCAGAGAGACTCTTCAGACAGTGTTATCAGACCTCTGAAGACCATCTGTCAACACACACACAAACACACACACACACACACACACACACACACACACACACTCTCTCTTTCTCTCGCTCAGCATGGTTAATCCGTCACCCTGATGTTTCTGACCTGTGTGTTTAGGCAGATTTTCTCTCTTTTGTGAGCTTACTCTGGCCAGGCCCCATGGAATGTGTGTGCGCGTGTGTGTGCGTGAGTGTGTGTGTGAGTGTGTGTGTGCGCGTGTGTGCGCGTGTGTGCGCGTGTGTGAGTGTGAGCACGTGTGTGTGTGTACGTGTGTGTGTGTGTGTGTGTGTGTGTGTGTGTGTGTGTGTGTGTGTGTGTGTGTGTGAGTGTGTGTGTTTGTGTGTGTGTGTATGCATGTGTGTGTGTGTTTGAACCCCCTGGCTTGTGTTTTGATGTTAATGATGACTTTTAAATGTCAGAGCTGGCCAGGTGTCAGGGTGAGGAAGAGAAGAGAAAAGCTTTGGTTTATAATGACCCTACAGACCTAAAACACACACATACACATCTTTACATGACACATTATTAAATGCATACATATACAAATACATAAATAAATAACAGTGAATATATATACATGCCTTGATGAGCAAAAGACATGTATCTTTTAAAAAAATACAAAAGAAATTTAAAATAAATGTGTCTTCTGCTCACCAAGGCTGCATTTATTTAATAAAAAATACAGTAAAACAGTAATATTGTGAAATATTTTTATACTGTACTTTAAAATATCTTAAGTAGTTTTCTTATTGAATACAGAAAAAAACATTAACTATAATCTGTACTGAAATATTTTTTCTTTCCAATTTTGTGGAAACCATTATACACTCCCATTCATATTTTATTATAAGATATATTTTATTATAATCTTAGATTATATTATGTGATTTAGATAAGATTTATTTAAAAATGAATTAATTTAATGTGTATAATGTATAACGTTACAAAAGATTTTATTGAAATATTTTTCCTTTTTTTATGGAAACCATTACAGGCTACACTGCCATTCATATATTTTATTATAAGATGTATTTTATTATAATTTTAGATCATATTATAGGATTTCGATAAGATTTTTTTTTAAATTAATTAATTTAATGGATTTAATGTATAGCATTGCAAAAGATTTCTATTTAAAATAAATGCTATTCTTTAACATTCTGTTCATTAAAGAATCCTGAAAAATAAAATGTATCACAGTTTCCACAAAAATACTGGACAGCACAACGGTTTTCAACATTGATAATAATCAGAACAAAATAAAGCAGATTGAACAAGGCAACAAAACATTTAAAATGTACTACAAATTAAGATATTAAAAAAGTAAAATAAAAAAGCAAGAAATTAAAGACCCTCATTAAATTACGTATTTAAATTGTTGGAGGAAAACAAAGAGTGCTGCTGTTAATTGCTAGTGTGTTCTGGGTGATTTAACCTCAAATCTCTAGATATGAGTCGAGTCCCTCCTTCATTGTCTCTAATTTCTTTTGTCTGTTTTGTCCTCAGATCGAACCCTGTCTCTGTCTGTCTGTCTGTCAGCTGTATGTGTGTTATGAAGTGACAGTAAACAGGATAGTGTGTGTGTGTGTGTGTGTGTGTGTGTGTGAGTTTGTGTGTGTGTGTGTGTGTGTGTGTGAGCTCCGCTGCATCCCGTCTCGTGGTTAATGATCCGTTCTCGGCGGGCGAGTGTTTGTTCACGCGAGTGTGAGAACAGTCTCACTGTCTCACGCTTAAACGCAGAGATTCACACAAAAGGTGGCGTATGGAAGCTGGAGGCCAATTAAAATCAAAGGCAGTGGCTCGCGGTGGGCAGCGAGCGCTGGGTCTGTATGTCAGGACTTTTACTGTGGAGATCAGGTTTTGACGGTGTGGTTTTTAACTGGTTTTTGCATCTAGACCCAGAGTTTGACTTATTTCCACAGTTCTTCTGTGTTATCACATAATTATTCCTGACATCTGAGCTTGGCATATTACATGCACTAAAATGTTCCAGTAAAGCCTAATGTAGATAGTTTTGGTTAAGTTTATTAGTGTAATTACAAATCACACATCAACAGGGTTTTTTTTTTTTCTCTGTTAAATGTCTGTTAGCTTACCAGATATTTTTTTGAACTCTGGTAAGCTATTATCTAACATAAAATTAGCCTAGCATTATAAGTCTAATGTCAGAAGTCTACAAATTAAAGTCTGTTAAATCAATTAAATCATAATTATGGCAATCTGTTTAAATTGACAATTTAATTCACTGTGGTTTTAATTTTTTAATGTACATGTGTGTGTGTTTATAGAATTTTTTTTTCTTTAAGAATTTAGAAAAAAAAAATATTTTTTCTTTAAATAATGTCACAAACAGATGTGTAGGCTAATATTTTATTATGATTAAAAAGTCCCAGACATCCTTAATGATTAAAATATAATTACTAAAGTTGCTAAATGACTAAAATTAACAAATGTTTTTATTTTTTTTTTATTTTAGTGAACATAGTGTAATATAGTGATTTCACATTTTGCATGCAACCCTTTTAACACACAATTTTACCCTTTGCAACTCTTAAAAATTAAAAATATAGATCAAAAAATTATAAAAATATAACCACTTAAAATTGTGACTCCAAAGAAACATCATTTCCTTTTCAACATGATGGGAAATAAATAATCACATTACACTTTCTTTACTTTTACACAAATTGTGGTGTTTTCTGTATTCTTCAAGCTAAAATATTCAATCCTCTGACCCAAGTTATTGTCTAGGGAAAAATCTGAAAAAAATGTTATATAAAATATGTTTATTAGTAACAACAAAGCAACATTTGTTCACAAAATATCCAGCTGTTATTGAGAGATGGCTTAATTCTGGCTAAATTTACTACTCACAACAATCTTACTTAGAATACACTCTTAAAAATAAAGGTGCTTCATGATGCCATAGAAGAACCTTTTTGTCTAAATGGTTCCATAAAGAACCTTTAACATCTGAAGAAACTTTCTGTTTCACAAAAGGTTCTTTGTGGCGAAAGAAGGTTCTTAAGATTATAAAAGGTAAGAAAGAGATGGTTCTTTAAAGATCCTTTGACTGAATGCTTCTTTGTGGAACCAAAAATGGTTCTTCTATGGCATTGCTTGAAGAAGCGCCTTTATTTTTAAGTGTACAGAAAAAAATTCTGTGGCAATAATGATGATGGTCATGATAAAACCATTAAAATTATTTACATTTATGGATTAACATGTATTTCACAATGCAGAAGGTGTGTTATATACAAAACAAACATTTTAGATGTAAACTGAGAAGGATGTCTTATTTAAATCACATTTTCTTGGTAAACAACTGATTTGAACATCATTTTGTGATTTACACAGATTTTTCAGGAAAATTTGAAATGCTTATTCAAAAACACATTTCCAACAACTGACTGCTTTTCTTATTCGATCACAGATACAAACATTGCATGAATTTGAGCATGAAGCAAACGTTTTCTTAAACTAGTCTTTCTATCAATTTCTATACCTGTGAATCACATAATGAATTGAATTGCTCATACATATAACTGAATACGCTCTTGCACATATTCATGCATTTCTTGTCCACACACTTTGATTGGTTGCTTTCTCTTGCAGTCTTTTCTGATTCATGTTGGTAAATTGTAAATGTGCAGACATACATACACTTTTATTTGACAGTACATGGTGATTTTCACTCACTTACAGTACATACTGGGAATATCAGACATGCCTGTGGGATCCATCAAATACCCTGAGACTTTAAATCAAAATGTTGCTGTCTGTGCCAGGAGACTCTCAGCTCTTCCATCATGACAGCAAACCTCCAAATCCACCCAGAAATACTTCAGTGACCACAGAATCAAGGTTTTACTGTCCCCTAAGCTAAACCCGTGGGCTTGAGCTGAACACAAGCTGAGCTTTAGTCCATCAGCCGGGACTAAACGCTCTGATCTGGACAGATTTACAGCAGAGAAATGATCTTAAATCCTGTTATGTGTGTTCTGCTGCTTCATACAGAATTATCTGAAAGACTTGAGGACAAATTCACTGAACTGTTGCGCCACGCAGGGTTTCCAGACAAAAATATGCATCTTATTCACTAATTATCTGCATTCTGATTTAACCACATGCATTGAAATATTTTTATTTGTCATTTATTTCATTTATTATAGAATGTGCCTTATTTTCATAAATAAATGCTACTTGGCTGGTGCAAAAATTGTAATTTATTGTAAAACCCAATTTTTTGTATTAAGTATCATTAAGATGCTGTTAGATTTAATTTATATATATATATATATATATATATATATATCCTGTTTTCATTTTAATTTTAGTTAACTTTTTTGTTGTTGTTTTTAAATGTCCATATAGTTTTTATTAATATTTATTTCCGTTTCAGTTATATTAGTACATCAAGACAAATTAAATGAGAAATGTTGCCTTGTCAACTAGCTAAAATTAATTAAGTTAAATTTAAGTTTGTTTGTATTTTATTTCAGTTAACATTTATTTTAAGTTTTAATTTATTATTTTTTAATTTATTTTTAAAAGGTTTTAGTTAACAGTAATTAACATTTTTTTAAAGGTTTTATGCATTCAGTCAGTTAAAAGAATAGTTCACTAGTATTTATTTGTTTGTTTGTGTAACGCAAAATTACAATTGGAAAAATGAACAGAATGTGGCTCTTTTACATACTGAGAGTGAATGGTGACCCAGGTCAAGCTTTTAAAATTACACTATAAAAGCAGTCCACTTGTGGACCATATTCCAAATAATCTTGTCTTCCACAGCTTTCACATCTCATTGCATCAATATGTCATGCAAGGTTTGATGTCATTTGCCATTTTTTTTTTTATGTCAAATGTCATTTTTGGTATGTTTTCCTAAATTCTATGTACCTGGTCGCTTGCAGGAATGATTTTTCTCTTCGTTTTTGCTCAGGTCTGAGGTTAACGAGCATGTAGTTTTTGTTTTACTGATTGTCTCCTCTCTCATTCTGCAGCATTCAGTCGTGCACCCGTGCCCATGGCAGTGGTTCGGCGGGAGCTGTCCTGTGAAAGTTACCCGATCGAGCTGCGCTGTCCCGGGACAGACGTCATCATGATCGAGAGTGCGAATTACGGCCGAACCGATGACAAAATCTGCGACGCCGACCCCGCTCAGATGGAGAACACACGCTGTTATTTACCTGATGCGTACAAGATCATGAGCCAGAGGTGAGATGCACAAACAAAGTTAAGCCTGAAACTTACTTTATACATTACCAGTCAAGAGTTTGTAATAATTTAGATGTTTAAGCTTTTATGCTTACCTGTATTTATTTGATCAAAAATGCAGAAAGAATCTACAATATTGTGAAAAATGATAGCTATCTAAAATATTAGTTTATTATTATTTTTTTATATGGTAGTGTATATCCACAAAAATTTAAATACTGATAATAATCAGAAATGTTTCTTGAATAGCAAATCAGCATATTAGAATGATTTCAGAAGGATCATGTGACACTGAAGACTGGAGTAATGATGCTGAAAAGTCAGCTTTGATCACAGAAATCAATTGCATTTTACTATATATTCATACAGAAGACATCTATTTTAAATTGTAATAATATTTCACATTTTTATGGTATTTTTAATCAAATAAATGCAGCCCCTGGTGATCAGAAGAGACTTTTGTAAAAACATTAAAAAAAAAAAATCTGAATTTTTCCAGACATTTGACTGGTAATGTATATGCAAACAAACACAATTCTGATGAGTTTTATGCTGCGTAGAGTTTTGAAAGTGCAGGTTGTGTCAAATTTTAGAAGTGTGTTGTGTAGGTTTACTCTATGCTTTTGACTTAAGTTACGAATTTTTGCAACCTTTTCCACAGTCTGTGCATGAACACAAACTTGCTTAGCTGGAAGCGCATTTGTGCTTCTGTAGATTGCGTGTCAAATCTTTTGGGTCTAGTGTGTGTGATTTAAGGCTTTCAGTGTCTGTGTGCTACTTATTTAGCTCACACTTTCTTACCCAGCAACGTATCACAGTACAATTACGACAGGGAACATCCCCCTGGAGCAGTCTGGGTTTAAGCACTCCACTCAACAGCACAGTGATGTAGGTAATAAGATATAGGATACCTTAGCCATCCTTGGGCTCATGAATCAAGCCTTCAGGGGTTTGAACCAGCAACCTTCGGATTAGCTGCCGCTGCACCGCATGCTGTGTGTGTGATACACTGATGCAGATTTGGCTTATTAAAGCCTGCTGTGCTGCTCTCTCTTTTGGCTGCTGTTTTTCTGGCCCTCCCTATCATTTTCCTCAGCATTTCATGCAGCCTGACACTCATCACACCTCGGCGGAGTGGAAGAGTCAGACAGACCGGGATCAGAGCATAGTGTGTCTGTAATTGTTCCTGTGTGGATTCTCCATTCTGTTGCTGAAATAAATGAAAGCAGCTGCTCAGCAACACAGCGTGATAACAAACAGTAACCTTGTCCGTCTAGTGCAGAACAATGACATTATTCTCTACAGCAAACCTCCAACCTCACGCACATAATCACGTTAAGTGTGGGGAATTTGAATAGAGAAGATTTCAGTAGAGGGTCTGATGGATGTTGTAGAGTTTGATTAGGGTGTCAGAGATTTGGTAATGTAATAGGAGTTCATTAGAGTAACATACAGTAGTTTGGATGGTGCCATGTGCAGTTTTAGTACAATGATGTAGAGTTTCAGTAGAATATGTGATTTGGAATTTTAATACAGTACAGTATGTTAAAGTTTCAGTAGAATGTGTCAAGCAGAGTTTTAGTAATGTGTATCACATAGAGTTTCAGTAGAATTTATCATGTGGAGTTTCAGTAGAATGTCACATAGAGTTCAGTAGAATGTGACAGAGTTTCAGTAGAGGGTCATGTAGAATTTTACTAGAATGTGTCACAGAGTTTTAGTAGAATGCATCACATATTTTCAGTAGAATGTGCCATAAGAAGTTTAATTAGAATGTCACGTAGAGTTTCAGTAGAATGTCATATAGATTTTTAGTAGAATGTGCCAGTTTCAATAGAATGTGTGATGCAGAGTTGCAGTAGAATATGTCATGTAGAGTTTCATTTGAATGTGTCACGCAGAGATTCAGTAGAATGCATCATGTGGAGTTTCAGTAGAATATGCCATGTAGAGTTTCAGTAGAATATGTCATGTAGAGTTTCATTTGAATGTGTCACGCAGAGATTCAGTGGAATGTGTCACATAGAGATTCAGTAGAATGCATCTTGTAGAGATTCAGTAGAATGTGTCATGTAGAGTTTCAGTAGAATATGTCATGTAGAGTTTCAGTAGAATGTGTCACATAGATTCAGTAGAATGCATCATGTAGAGTTTCAGTAGAATATGTCATGTAGAGTTTCAGTAGAATATGTCATGTAGAGTTTCAGTAGAATATGTCATATAGAGTTTCAGTAGAATGTGTCACATAGATTCAGTAGAATGCATCATGTAGAGTTTCAGTAGAATATGTCATGTAGAGTTTCAGTAGAATATGTCATGTAGAGTTTCAGTAGAATATGTCACGCAGAGATTCAGTAGAATGTGTCACATAGAGATTCAGTAGAATGCATCATGTGGAGTTTCAGTAGAATATGCCATGTAGAGTTTCAGTAGAATATGTCATGTAGAGTTTCAGTAGAATATGTCATGTAGAGTTTCAGTAGAATATGTCACGCAGAGATTCAGTAGAATGTGTCACATAGAGATTCAGTAGAATGCATCATGTGGAGTTTCAGTAGAATATGCCATGTAGAGTTTCAGTAGAATATGTCATGTAGAGTTTCACTAGAATGTGTTACATACAGTTTTAGAGCATGATGTAGAATATCAGTATAGTATATATGAATTTTAGGTGAATGTATCACAGAGTTTCAGAAGAAATTCTTATGTAGAGTGATAAACTCAACAAATCTAAGGGCTATCAAGGGTAACAAATCACAAAGCTTATTGCTTATTAAAATCAAGCAATTGAAATTGTCAAGCCAGCCTTAGTGCAGCGCGTGTTGAGTTGTTGAGCTTGAGCTGCTCTTCTGTGTCTCCAGCCTCATTAACATGTGCAGAGATGAGAGGAGGCAAAGCTCTCCTCCAGAGACGAAACAAACTCAAATGCTTCCATCCCATTTACCCTTTAAGCCTATTAGACACAAGACAAGAGGAAAATCCAAACAGAGAAAGAGAGAGAGAGCATATATAAAATCTATGCATACTTTTTCACATAGGAGAATACCTTAAAAATCAAGAGTAATCCGTGAAATGCCACTGAAAATATTCTAAAAATATACTAAAAATATATTACAATGGGTGAAGGGTATTAATATAATAATACCCTTAAACAATAAGGGTAAACAATAAACAATACATTCTATTGATTTCTATCAATAGAAATATAATTCATATCACTCTAGCAATTTTATATTTTGTCATGCAATGCAATATTTAATTGTTCTATATTTTCCATTATTGCTTTCACAATTCCACATTTTGTCATGCAATATATTTTGCTTTCTATATTTTCTGCTATGCTTTTGCAGTTATAATTTGTGTCATACAATATTTCTAAATTTTGTCATGCAATATATTTGATTGTTTTCTATATTTTCTGCTATTGCTTGTACAGTTCTAAATTTTGTTATGCCGGTACTGAACTGAATTGAATTGTTGGAAAATGCAGCAGCTGACGGCGCATGTTTCTCTGACCAGACACACTCACTCACATGTCAAGTCTGGTGTCCTGTATAGTGCTGCTTTTGTCTCTCTGTTTGTCTGTTTATTGTCAAGCGCTTAAGTTCAGATTTTCCAGGGTTTACGTAACAAACCGCATTCTGAGGGCAGCGTTACTGTCCAGTGGAATTAAAAAAATTAGCAAATAAGATTCTGCTTCTGCCCACATCTGTGTCTTATTATTTTCTCTTTGTATGTGGTTGTGTGCTCTGTGACTGGCAGAGGTCCTCGGGATCTGAACGCACACAGCTCTTGCTCGAGTAATCTGATAGCTCAATTCGGAAGCGCTACTCTTCGTTGTGAGGAATTCTGCCCTCGTGGGAATAGATCTGCTTTTTCCGGGCTGCAAGCCACCTGTCTGCTCGCTGGTGCGGCTTCATCTCTCGGACACACACAGCTAATATCCAGAGGCAATAGCCATTTAAAAATTCAATAAATAAAAAAGCCTTTAGACCATTTAAAAAAAAAATATATATATATATTTTTTTTAATAAATATATTAATTTTAACAAATATGTATTTATTTTTATTTAAAAAAGACCCTAAATATTTTTTTTTAATGATCTGTGAGCACAGCTGAAATATTTCAGCTGCAGCGTCACATAAAACACAGTTTGCCGAGAAACTCTGAAAGGTTGATAGATTTATTCGCAGATGTTTGAGATATCTTTGAGTGATTCTTCACAGTTTAGAAGATGCGTGTGTGTGTGTGTGTGTGTGTGTGTATGTGTTGAATGCTGCAGTGAATTGCATCAGACATGATTTAAGTTGCTGAGGGAGGAAAGATTTGCTATGAATATGATCTCTGCCTTCATTTATGAAATGAAGGCATTGCTGAATTTAAAGAAAACAGAATACTAAGAATACTGGAAATCAAATATAAAAAGAAATGGTTCTGTCATCTTTTGGTTTCTAAACTGGTCTGTAGTTTTCAGTTGTTGGGTTGTGAGCCAAAAATGGATTACTGGTCTCTTTTTAGCATAGTTTTTATTAATATTTTTTCATTAAATATTTGCATGTTTTTTTTTACTTTGTTTTCATTTTGTTGTTGTTTTGTTCTAGTAATTTAAGTAATTTGTTTTGTTCTGTTTTTGGCTTCTTTTTTTTAAATAAGTCTACATAGTTTGTATTCATTTTATTTCAGTTTTAGTTATTTTTGTGCATCAGGTTAAACTAAATGAAAATGAGAAGTGCTGCTGTTTTTATGTTATTATATTTTATTTCAGTTAAAGTTTATTTTAGTTCAAGGGACTTTTTATGGTTTAGATTTTATAATAGGGTGACGCACAGTTTATTGCAAGTAATACAATGCTATACTAACCATATAATTGTGCACAGTTAGGCTAAATAGGCTTTTAACCCAAAAAAAGACAATGAAGTGGTATGCATCAAACTTTTAGGTATGGAGAAACACTAGACACTTACAGTGTTGTTTCTCCTTCAGCTTCATCAGCAATACAGACATGGACACCTGCGTTCGGTTGCTCAGTCTGAACGCATCAGGAAACGTTGTTACAGACCTTAAACAAGCATTAGATCAGCCCTGTCTCTCACAGATGTGCTCGAGGTGTCAGGTGCTTGACAAGGTACTTGCCTTTGAACACACTACATTCACCTGATCTCAATAAACACGACGATCTGTCACCGTCTGCGAGGATCCAGATGTGCAGATGTTCTGATATACATGTTTAAAACCATCACGAATGACAACCATAGGTTTCTTTCTTGTAACGATTTTCTACTGAACGTGCATTTTGTTTACATCACAATTATGAACTGTGATTTGCTGCCCCTTGTGGAAAAAAAAAATGCACTCATACTTAATGTGTATTTCAAATCTACATTTTTTATTTTTTTATTTTTTTACTGTACTTGATTGTAATATTAAAGAAATAAAAGGCCACTTAAGTGAGAGAGACACATGTGTAATTACAAATATATTTAACTACATGACACAAGTTTCAATAGAAATGACATTAAAGTATATTTTAGTTTATCATCAAATGCTTGTCAGTACATTCAGTAGTACATTAACAATATTTCAAAAACAATAGAAGTAATTTGAATGAAATTGGATACTAAAATGTAATTAAGTCCTACTTAAGTGTGTCAAAAAATACAAATTTAATTTTATTGTAATGCATTTTCATTTAATCGACATGCAATTAAGTGTCCAAAAACATTGCATTCATTTCACACTTAAACTATATTTATGATTTTATGATAAAATATATTTATGGTTTTGTGGTTTTTATAGTTTAGGGGGAGGGATGTTGTCATTCAGAGCAGTTAATTGGACAAAAATTTGTAACGGCCCTCAATTATGAGATGATGGCATCACTAATTTGTGTTTCCAGAAGAGAAAAACTACATTTTAAATCTGTAGAACAGCTAACAGTTAAATTTGTGAACTTTTAGGAGTACATTACCAGATAGACAACTTCAACTGATGTGAACCAACAGTCGCAAAACTCTATTTGATGGGGTCAGAGTGAGACAGAGAATGATTTCTCTGCATCACTGAATGTTTATGTTCTTTGTCTTTTTATTTGAAAGGAAAGGGGCTGAGAGGGAAACACACAGATTTAGATTATAAATACATCTCCCTTTATCCCCCAAATCCCTCGCTGTGTTCACCTTCATACGGACACGACTTCTGCAAACATTCACACAAACCTGTGAGGCCAAAGCGTGACTTTATATGCTTGCACAATCTCAGACAGGATTTTCACACAGAACTCCTAAAACTCGAGGGTTTGTGTGCTGTGAAGAAGAACAATTCAATGAATGTCCTCAAATACAAACAAACAGCATCAAATGCTACGTTCAAAAACACAGTCACAGAAGTCTTGTGTATCTGGATATTTTAAATAGAACTTTAAAGAAATTATCAGAAAACACACTAAAATGTTGTTGCTGAAGCGTTACATCATTTGCAGTTATTTATTTATTTTTTTAACAGTAGCTTACTGTAAAATCTTGTTGGTTAAAAGTGCTGCTCTACATACTGTAACTGTATATCCATTCATCTATTATGTTGCATGCATAACATTTTATGTAAATCAATGAAAATATTATGTCTGTTTTTGGTGTAAGAAACTTTAATAGCCTTATAAGTGGATCTTAGGGTCAAAAATACATTGCTAGAGTTATTTCTGGTTATTAGGGTCAGAAATCCAAAAAAATCATTTCCAATTCTGGGTTCAGATATTTAATGTCAGGAATCGGAAACTTGTTGTAAAATTAAAGTTTTGATTCCACCTATCGATTCAGTAGCGATCAAATAGATTAAAACACCTTTTGAAAATAATTTGACGCTTCAAAAAAATGATCGATTATGTTGTTACACGACAAGTGTTGTTGGCGACAAGTGACTGTTAAAAATGTATTTGTCTTTGAATCATTCATTCAAAAGATTCGTTCAATCATTCGCTGATTCATCCAGTAACGAAACAACTAAACCTTTATGAGTCATTGAATCATTCATACATTACATGTTATTTAATTTAGTTGTCTGATGTTTTTTCTTAGGAGTCGTGAGAGACCATGACCTAGTCGTGTTTGTACGCAGCCAGCAGATTTTTGTTCATTCAGCTGCAATTAAACGTGTTGCAAAAAGAGACACAGAATATATATGTTTGATATCTGAGTGTTTGATTTCATTTTTTTCCCACGACATCAGAATCGAAACTGGGAATTAATAAGAATCAGAATCAATAAGATTCAAATGATATCCAGCTCTACTGGTTATGAAGTTGCTGCTTCACAAAAGGCACAGAAGTGCAGTGGGAGTTGTATTAGACTGTTTCTGGATTGAGTATCTGTGTTGTCTTCATTATCCTACAGGACGGAAAGAAAACACACACACAAACACACACTCACACACTCACACACAGGTTGAGTGGAGTTTTATCTGTACAGAATAAACAAATCACTACAGCAATAAAAGCACTCGAATGTTATGTGATTACCTCTGGAGTTTAAGCCCTATTCCATGAACGAACACACACACACACACACACACACACACACACAGCCCATATCTCTGTTTTATCCCAAGTGCCTGTAAAAGCTTTTTTTCCCTGTGGTTTTTCTTCCTCTTTAGAGGTCCAGGCATGAAGTGCTAGAAACCCTGTTGTTTTTGTCAGGATTATTAGAGGTTCAAGTAATGCCAGATTCCTGCCCTCATCCGCTTGACTGGGAAATTTTTCCACCATACTGGATATGTATGTGGTTATTTGTTTTTTTTAAAATCTTCTTTGTCAGACTAGTCTTTTTGTGTCAGATCTGTAGTTGATTTGGCATGCACATAGTGTGGAGTGTCCTTGTCTATAATCATTAAAAACATGTTGAAGTTTGAATTTAACATGACTGCCAGAGGCCAATAGTGTAGTGCACGGTCTGTTTTAATAAAACAGCTAAAATTTGTGAATGCAATTAGTTATTTTGCTGACTTTTGGTAAATGCATGTAAAATCTTACTATAAAGACAATTGAAAAGATTCTGGTAAATAAAAATGGATATAGTTTGAGCTTTATTTCACTCACAGATGGGATTTTTCCCCCCAAATAAATTGTTTAATATTTATGTTCCTCAAAAAAAAAAAAAAAAAAAAAAAAACATTCCACCATAAGAATTATTATTATTTTTAAGCACCAAATAT
>JAFVLL020016773.1:0-34785 GCA_021397915.2 Tor tambroides
TAATGAAATTACGGTATTTAACTGTAAATTTAAGTTAAAACCTAAAATGTTGTTACCGTTTTTTTTACGGTAGAATTCCGGCAACCACAGCTGCCAGTTTTTTACCGTAAATTTTATGGAATTTTTTTTACAGTGTAGTCTAGACCAGAGGTCCCCAACCACCAGGTCGTGACCCACTTCCGGACCGTGGAAGAATTGCTACCGGGTCGCAAGAACGTTCTGGGAAAAATGTGTATATTTACTGCGTGTTATTGATTGTTCTAATTATTCTGTATTTTCGTTGTATGCCATTGATATAGAGTTGCAATTTGACGATTTCATGTTATATAAGTAAATGAAAGATTGCTCTGATGATCTGTCACATATTAGGGGTTAAACGGATCGCAGTTTATCCGTGATACGGACGAGAGACCCTATACTGTTCGGCACGCACGTGATTCGCAGATTAATTTGCCAATTTACACGTTCAAGCAATTTTAAACCACAAGAAGAAGAAACAAAAGAGAGCTCAATTCGTTCCTCACGCGCTGTTCTCGCACACAATCAAAGAGCGCACAAGCAAAAGAGACGTGTTTCAAGCAGCGTGGAAATACCGATGCCTATACATACACATAAAATTAGCCTATGTCAAAAACCCTTCATGGCATTGGCATTCTCTGTGCTTTAAATTTTTTTTTTCTTGCTTATCCGAAAAAGTAATCCAATCGGTGACTCAAAAAAACCACAATATAATGTGTTGAACCACTATATAATGCTATTATAATACTATAGACTGATATATATAGCCCCCCCTTCCCCGTCCAGCCGGTCCGCAAGAATATTTTCCAAACGTAACAAGTCCGTGGTGGAAAAAAGGTTGGAGACCCCTGGTCTAGACAGTTTAAGAGGTCTGACATGAGCAATAAGTTACCCGCAATGGGAGAAAACCACTTTCAGAACGATTATTTCAAGCTGATGAACGATAAAAACACTGACTAGCATTTAACGAGCTCGAGCATTTAAACCGGCAGACTACATTTACTTATAGTTATCGTTCTTTGTATGAACGGGCCTTAAGAGAATAGCGTTGGAATAGCAGAGTCCATATAACTTTAACGATAACAGCATGGAGTTGAGATATCATTAGAATCAGAGCGATTTTTCCAGATGAAAGATAAAAACATTGACAGATATTGAATAAACATAACGTTATTCTTTGTTGATGTGGAGTTATGTAGGTATTGTTATAGTTATAATTTTCGTTCTTGGTGTAAGGAAGACTATAAGGAGGAATATGTTCTATGTGAATGGAAATAAATTACAATTCTGTTTAAAATAATCTCATAATTTGTCCAAATAAAATAAAAATGAGCACAGGAATTATTAAGGGAATCATTTTGCAAAAAAAATCCTTATGACTCTCATCCGTATTAATTGCATTAATAATACATTCGACTACAGGACATAAAACCCTGTAATTTCTCACTCCTGACTGCTGAATATTCCTACTTCCTTAAGAAACAGACATATTTTTAGTGTCTGCTCCATTTTGAGTCCATAAGTAGGTGGTGTACCACTTTCTAGGTAGAGATAAAATAATTACAAAAGTTAGACAAGAACTTTAGAAAAATTTTGATGGATGAGACTGTCTGGTGGATGCAAATGAGAGGTTGAGAGACAGAGACAATCCATTTAGGCGAGAATATTCCAGTTTGCTACTAAAGCACTTGTATTACTCGTTTATCCTTTGCTTAGCGTGTTTGGCCCCAGGGTCCAAAGTCCCAGTGTCTGGATTTTTAATGAGTGTCTCCTCACAACCATCAGACTGACAGGAAACAGTGTCCCTGTTACATAGTCGTCTCTTCCCATTCCAATTCTACATCACCTGAGAGAACAAACATGACAAAATACATTTTCATCAAGACAAAACAGAAGAATGACAGAGATGTTTAACCACCAGCCTTCACTGCACTGCACAAGTCATTGACTGTAGGATGTATTTTACCCTCCATTGCATCCAACGAGTCCATCTTCTCCAGAGCGGAGTAATTTACAAACCATATGGACTGGCTGTTTCCTTTTGCAGACAGCAGATCCAGAGTGCTTTGATGCAGAAACATGTACTGAGCCTGAGAGAGAGGCAGATACAAACATCTGAGCAGAAGAACATGATCATCTCACACAAGTCTACAAAGACTGAACTATTTTTGCAATATAAAGTGAAATCTGTCAGTTTTTGAATAGGTTTACCAGGTTTTGCACCATGCACATCCTTTCACTGCGCAGCTCTGCGACCAGGCCATATATATCCACAAAATCATGATCCCTCACATGCTGAATGAGATGATCCAGGGCTATAAACACTCCAGTCCTGCCCACACCAGCACTGCACATACAGACATTACATGCATGGCTATAATATTTACATATATGTAAAACTGAATAAAACTTTTTGTTACTTGAAAAAATTCTTAACTGAAAATACATATAACCTGATGCACTGAAATTATTCAAATTGAATGAAATGAATAAAAACTACAGTTATATAAAAGATCTAATAAAAATGACAAAAAATACAACAAAATTACTAAAACTTTAACTAAAACTAAAATGAAAACACAAAAAGCACATAAAAAACTAATGTAAAATAATAATAAAAACTAAAATAGTATTCAATGATACTAAAATAACACTGGACAGTCCTATGGAAGCTTGTTTTGAATAAAATAAATAAATTTGCTATTTTTAATTTAAAAATTAAGAGTTTAAAATATCAAATTTGTGAGACAAAGAAGAAACTGAGAGAGAATTATAAGAAATGAAGTTACAATTATAAGATATAAATTCAATTGTGAGATATAAAGTCAATTAGCCAGACATAAAGGCCTAATTGGGTCATATAAAGTATCAATTCTGAAATATAACATCACATTGACAACATTCACACATTCACATTCATCTGTTGCAACTGCAAAAAATAAAGTCACAATTGTGCGATATGAAGTTGCAATTAGCTTTTTCTTTTACGCTGAAGCAAAAATGGACTTCCATGCAATTAACATAACATAAACATGCACTGGTAGCTCACTGTAGAGAAAAGCCTCTAGACTTCCTGTTAATCTAATGGGCAGAAATACGCACCTGCAGTGGACCACGATATTTGTGTTGTCATGGCCTCTGTGTGAGCGAACCCCTTTGACAAACTGGATGAGTGTGGAGCTGGACTCTGGAATGCCGTGTTCTGGCCATGAGGTGTAGTTAAAATGATGAACAATCATGTAGCTTCCGTGCTGCAGAGAGAAAGAGAGAGAGGAAGGTCTAAATGTGTCCTTGGGGACTAATTATCTATTCATCTAAATACCCACATCTGTGTGTGTGTTACTGTGCATTTTTGGACTCATATAAGGCCACAGACATACTCAAGCATCCATATGCAGACCCAGCTACACAATCAGCACATGAAAGCATGCGGCCCCATTATACATACATTTCTGTGGCAGTAAAAAATCTCATTGCTTCAGGGGGCAACAGAGTTTTCTCTAAATTAAACTGGATGCCATTTAACTGGACGAGTAAATGCAACTAGTTAGCAATAAACTTAATGATAATAATAACAATGTAAACTATTTTACCCTCTCCACTCTGAGCGCACGGACCGTCCAATCAGGATGCACGTCCTCTGTGAGTTTAGTGATTATGATGTCAGCAAAAACAGTGACAGGTTTATTGTCTTCTGGCCAGTACTGATGACAGCGGATCTGAAACATTCAGCCACATTACATTTACAGTTTATTATTATAATGCATATATTTCAGCAGATCACTGTCAAACAATGATTTAGTTGTGTTTTAGTTGTGCTTTGGGTGTAAATTCTTCATACAGACCTACAAGGAGGTAAAATAAAATTAATATGGATAAAAGTCTGATTTATGTATGTACATATTACACATACATACAAATGTAAAAAAAAAGTGTAAAAAGTAAAAGTAATAAATAACAAAAATAACATTATAAATAAAATCTAATTAATGAATTCGGATGTATAAAATTTGATATTACAGATTTTATTTTACTTTTTAAAGGTTAATACATGAAACAACACTGTCATGGTGAGTAGAAAATGTAAATATTTTATACATATTTAGAATATATATACATATATTATTATTAAATAAATAAATAAAATGTATATTTTTCACTGTATAAATTAGTGTGTGTGTGTGTGTGTGTATATATATATATATATATATACCTATCTTTTATTTAACATAAAAAATCCATTATGCAGTGAAAAACATAAATATTATACATATATCTGCCTTTATATTTTAGGAAGGAAGTCTCACTAGGACATTATGATACTCATGTGTATATATAATATAAAGTATACAGACTACATACAAACATATATCTAATGGCTACATTGTTTTGTTCAAACACACACATACACACCCGGCCCTTCTCAAAGCACTGAGTGAGCATGACGATGATTTTGGTGCCCGTCTCCCAAATCATCCTCCAGAAGTCTGCGACGGTACTAGGCAGAGGACCCTGAGTGGCTATAAACTCATTAGGACACAGATAGCCCTGAGACACAGAGACAAGACACAGAACAGGAGCTTAGGCCAATTCAATTAAAGTTGTGCCGCAGTATAAAAGAGAGACACAGCTGATATGTGGGCTGCTCTCAAGTGCTTACAGAGACGAAGCTGGCATTGATGTAGTCAGACCCCGGCATTCCTGGCTCAGAGAGTAACTTCACTCGGTTATTGTTATCTAAAAAAGACATGTTGAATTATGTGTTAAAAGTATGTTTATATAAAGAAAGCCTGGTAAGTTTTAATTAAATAATTATCTTAAGAATTCAAATTCTGTCATCATGTTCTTACCCTCATGTCGTTCAGAACCTATGACTTTCTTGGAACAAAAATAAAACATTCTGAATAACAGAGCTGCCCTTTTCCATATAATAAGCATATTGCATAAAAACATATTAGCATGATTTCTGAAGGATCATGTGTCACTGAAGACTGGAGTAATGATGCTGAAAATTCAGCTTTGCATCACAGGAATAAATTACATTTTAAATTATACTAAAAAAGAAAACAGGTATTTTAAATTGAAATATAATTTCACAATTTTTTTTTTTACTGTATTTTACTTTTGAATGGTAGTGTAGCACACAAGTCATATGGGACTCTTCTGAGGTGCTTTTATGTCCTTTTTGGTGCTTGACAGCCTGTTAACATTCTGTTAAACCTCCTTTTGTGTTACACAGAACAAAGAAAGTCATACAGGTTTGAAACTACACGAGAGTTACTGAAGAATGTCAGAATGCAATTTTTTTTCATACAGGGTTTAACGTTCGTGAAGCGATTTTTAGAGCGATTCCACGGCAGGTCAGCGTCTGATGTGGCCAGATCCTGAAGCAGCTTCGGCAGCTCCTGAAACACACAGCAGAAAATGTCCAATTATGAAACACACCAGGAGGAAAATCAATCAACCATGGAAAATATTCAGCAAAGTCATACGCCATTGAGCGCATAACTCTACGTGCCCAATCAGAATGAGGTGTCACTGAAACTCATTTTACAGTTCACTAGTACTTTCTTTCTCTCTCCCCCACCTACACACTTCAATGCTAAAACTTACAGCAAACTCCTCCTGAAACTTGGCATTGTCGTTGGCACAAAGATCTTCCACATGCTGAAGAAATGATTTTTTACTGATTGGCCTGCAAATGTGTTAGAGAGAGATAAACAGAGCATGAAATATCCACAAAACCATAAATAATCATCACCTTCAGCATTATTACCACTACAGCAAGCATTATTTCTAAATAACACCTCTTAAGAGCAGGTGGTTATGGGTAATCATCTGATTTGGGTACTCAAATATTTATTGAACAATAACAGACAAAGAAGAAAATAATATAAGAAAAGGAATAAAATATCAATCAATCCATCAAGTCTCCTTCACTTACTTGAGAGATTTCCTGTAACTTAGCAGCCTGGAACATAAGACAGTAGAGAATTATTATGAAATTGGCTTTGTACTGAAAAATTAGGTTACTTTTTCACTTCCAGTGATAAATAAGAAATGAATCTATGTGAAGTTCACCACACGATCTAATTAGAGGAAGACACACAAACATAAAACGAATCGAAGAGTCATTCTATGTGATCTTTCAGGCACAAATACACAAAGCAGAGCAGAACTACAGAGCAGCATTACGAAACTGAACAGCCCCAAATTATGGCAAGGCAGATAATTTAGTGTGGCATATTCATTCAGAATAAATCATATTCAATGCCAGGTACTAACAGCACAACATGCACATCATATGGGATCATGCATGATCTAAACACCAACATCTCCGTCTACTTACTGGATGACAAAAATCTCCTTCCTTCTAAAGAAAAAGGAGGAATACCTGAGAACACAGGATAGTGCAAGTGTTTGAATGGATTAGTGAGAGTGAACGAATGAAAGGATGAATGAGTGAGTGAGTCAATGAGTGAATTAGTGAGTGAGAGAGAGAGAGAGAGAGAGAGAGAGCAGAAGATAAAATCATATATGAACATAAATAACAAAAGCCCTCTGGCTCATATACAGTGTGTGTACGATGTCTCACCGGTTAATCTTCTCCTCTTTGAGCTCCAGGTCAGCCACTGCAATTAGCTGATCCAACTTGAACTTGGTCTCGATGATCTCAGCCTCGCGTGGAGAGTATGTCCCACCTTCCTTCTGCCTGCGGTGGAACCTAGGATCGGAGAGAGTAAGTCTAGTTGTTAAACCAGGAAAAACAGATGCTTTTTGGGAAATACTAATTGAGTATGTTGTCGAATCCCTATTTACAACAACACTCAACTAACCTCACAGATCCGTATATAATCAGAATTAAAAACAACGCCAGGAAAAATGACAGCAGGACCCCAAGAATGATCTGCTCATCTCTGGTCAGCAGGCGGTCATCTGAAATCACAGTCAATATTTATACACAGCAGAAGCAGAACTTGTTAACAATGAAATGTGTTGTTCTACAAGCCCAGAATTACAGAAGGTACATGTACAGTTGTGTTCAAAATAATAGCAGTCCAACATCACTGACCAGATCAATCACTGTTTTTGGTAGAAATTATATTTCTATATGGCAAATATTTTACTAGTAGGTGTGGTAGAGTAATAGAAAACCAATAGACCCAACAGTCGTGACATGCATGCTGTTGATTCTGTGTAACTGAATTATTAATTGAAAGGGCATGTTCAAAATAATAGCAGTGTGGAGTTTAATTAGAGAGGTAAATCATTCTGTGAAAAAACTGGTGTCAAACAAGTGGCCCTTATTTGGGGCCAGAAGGCTGCCAAATGTTGTACTGTGCATTTCTCTGAAAATCTGAGTAAAATGGGTCGTTCCAGACATTGTTCAAAAGAATAGCTCACTTTGATTAAAATGTTGATTAAAGAGGGAAAACATATAAAAAAGTGCAAAAAATGATAGGCTGCTCAGCTAAAATGATACCAAATGCTTTACAAATGGCAACCAAAACCAAGATGTAGAAGGAAAACGGAAAACTACCATTCGAATGGATCGAAGAATAGCCAAAGACTCAGATGATCCAATGATCAGCTCCAGGGTGATCAAATAAAGTCTAAAGTTAACTGTGAGTACTGTAACAATTAGAAGATGCCTATGTGAAGCCAAGCTATCGACAAGAAACAACCGCAAAGTCCCATTGTTGAAAAAATGAAGAGGTTACAATTTTCCAAAGAACACATTGACTGGCCTAAAGAGAAATGGCACAATATTTTCTGGACTGATGAAGCAAGATTGTTCTTTTTGGGTCTAGGGGCCGCACACAGTTTGTCAGACAACCCCCAAATACTGAATTCAAGCCACAGTACACTGTGAAGACAGTGAAGCATGGTGGCGCAAGCATCATGATGTGGGGATGTTTCTCATACTATGTGTTGGGGCTATTTATCGCATTCCAGGGATCATGGATCAGTTTGAGTACATTAAAATACTTAAAGAGGTTATGTTGCCTTATGCCGAAGAGGAAATCCCCTTGAAATGGCTGTTTCAACAAGACAACAACCCCAAACACACCAGTAAGCAAGCAGCATCTTGGTTCCAGACCAACAAGATAAACGTTATGGAGTGGCCAGCCCAATCTCCAGACCTTAATCCAATAGAAAACTTGTGGGGTGACATCAAAAATGCTATTTCTGAGGCAAAACCAAGAAATGCAGAGGAATTGTGGTATGTAGTGCAATTGTCCCATGGGCTGGAATACCTGCCAGACTCCATGCAACACAGATGTGAAGCAGTTCTCAGAAACCATGACTATACAACTAAATGTTAGTTCAGTCATTCACAAGAAAGCTAAATCTTCAAGCATTTTTTCTGTTTATACAGTAATGTTTGACTTTGTAAAGAAAATGCAGACACTGCTATTTTTTTGAACAGCCTAATATTCCTTTTTCTTCACTTTCTGTAAAGTAATAACAAATTTTCTAAAGTTTTCTTCATGTTTTGATTCAGAATAGAATGTGCAGTGTTCCCAATGCATTTGTGTGTATTGAAGTAAAAGGTATTATAAGGATTTTGAGCTTTACTCGCTTTTTTAAACACACTGCTATTATTTTGAACACAACTGTATAAGAACATAAGTACAGTTTTTTTTTCATGGTTTTAAAATAAGTGACTTATGCTCACCAAGGCAGCATTTATTTGATCAGGAAAACCAGTAAAACTGTGAAATGTTATTACATTTTAAAATAACTGTTTTCTGTGTATAAATATTTAAAATGTAATTTATTCTTGTGATGCAAAGCTGAATTTCCAGCATCATTACTCCAGTCTCAGCATCATATGATCCTTCAGAAATCATTCTAATATGCTTTTTTGCTGCTGAAGAAACATTTCTTCTTATTATCAATGTTGAAAAGAGTTGTACTGCTTCATATTTTTTTGCAAATCATGATGAATATAGTATCATACTAAAACTAGTTATATTTTCATATTTGATAAATAATTTAAAACTAGCAATAAGAAGAAAAAGGTATGAAAATCTGAAAGGAAAAGAGGGAAAATGTGAGCGAGAAATCACAGCTGGTCTCTGTGCATTAATATTGTAACAGCCCTTGTGTGCTACTTGTGTCCATACCTACAGTTCTGACCCTGTCTGAGTACTCAGAGTCTGTGTACTGCCCACGGATGTTTGTTGCCCGAAATTTAAACCTACAATACAAAAATAAATAGTAAGAAACAGGTTAAAAAGACTCCTGGATTAAAATATTTACAACACAGATTAGTTTTGTGTGTGTATGTTTCTCACACATAATATGTTTTGGGTTTGAGGGGTCCGTTACAAAGTGTCTTGGCATCTTCAGACAGGCAGCCCTCATCTGCTCCTATAACGTATGTGTTGGTGTTTGTGCTCATGCGCTCTGCTTTCTCTAAGCACTTTGGGTTCAAGAAGCCCTCGTCGGTCAGGTATGGAGCGGTAGGGTAGAGGAAAACACTCTTCCAGTTGGACAGATTACCGTAGTCCATCACTGCATCAACATTAGAACAACAATATAACAATTAACCCTTCTAATGTTTTGAAAGAAGCCTCATTTGGTCACCAAGGCTGCAATAATTTGATAAAAAAAAAAATCTGTAAAAACTGATTTGAACTAGAAATCTTTTGTAACATTACAAATGTCTTTTGATCAATTTAATGCATCCTTGCTGAATTAAAGCATTAATATCTTTAAAAAAAATCTCCTTAAAGTGCCATTATTGCTAGTGTTAAATGTCATTTTTTAATACCTGCTGGCTCAGAAACAATGACCTGGACTTTTTGGATTGGTCCATGGTCATCAGTGAAGAAACATTCAGGCATCTCAACAGTGATGGTCTTGGAGGTAGAGATGATGACACCTGCATTGTTCAGTGCAGCCCGCGGCTTCCTCGACGGTTTGGGTGGCGCTAAATAAACCATCAGAATCTTAAAATGACCGCCGCTTCATGAAAAATAGTACAGCTGACTTACAAAGCATTATGTTTTCTCATACCTTTCACACCTGTGGTGACCTGAACCTCTGAACTTGGTCCTAAACCTGCTCCATTCACAGCTGCAATCTGCAACAAGTACAAAACAAATGCATTTGGCCTAATTGTGGAAGTCAGTAAACAACTACAAGTACCATTCTGTGCAGGTGAGGTTTTAGTATTTAAAACCAAAGGAATAAAACATGATTTAAAAGACTGATGCAAATATTGCTTTCCATTTTTGGAGCTGCCTTTTCTGTTGTTACCTAGATACGGTTTTAAATAGCTGCCGCTAGTGCTCACAGTGGTATCGAATGATGCAAATGTTCCACAGTTCAGTACAATCTCAGAAAAAAAGGTCAAAAAGCTGTCTTTGGGGAGGTACCCTTTTAAAAGGTACTAATATGTACACTTTAGTTACTAATATGTGCTTTTAATGTACTATTTTGTACTATTTAGGGGTAAATTGGGTACAAAGATGTACTGTACCTTTTAGCTTTTGCACCTCAGGGTACTACCCCAGTGACAGCTTTGTATCTTTTTTCTGTGAGTGTATGAAAGAGAAAGAGACCTGTGCATGTAGAGGCTGGAGATGCAGTTTGGACCAAACAACCAAACCAAGTGAAAAAGGTTGGATATGAATGCCCCAAAAATGTTTATGTTTTAGTTTCCTACCCTTATGCTGTAATTGAATCCTCCCTTCAGTCCATCTATAATGGCTGTCATGGTATTGTTAGGGTTGCTGATCACAGGCAGGCTGTTAATGTAGAAGTCCAGTTGTCCGTTGCGATAGATGGCGACGTGGTAGGCACTGATGTTGCCATTCGGCTCATCCGGTGGAGAGAAGGTTACATAAACACGTGTCACTTCCTCTGGGATCACCATCAATGTCACGTTTTTGGGAGGATCTTTGGGCTCTGGGAAAACATGACCACGAATGTCACAAATAAGTTATGCATGCATGCATTCAATGGATATCTGATAATCAAGCATGCACGAATGTCCTCACCATCCTCCAGGGTTCTGACGAGGACGGGTTCAGATGCTTTGCCGTCCGTGCGAGCGTTGGAAAGCTGCCCCGTGAAGGCGGTGATGGTAATAGAGTACAGGGTAAATGCAGTCAGGTTCTGAACAACCACTGCCCTGATCTCCTCTGAATGCCGCACTAGGCTTATGTTATATCCCGAACCGTCCAACTGAAAGAGGACAGAGAGAAATTGAAGTATAAACTTTCAGAAAGTCAACAGATGAACAAGATTTCTCAAGTTTGTTAACTCACAGCAGTGATGTCAATGATATATGAGGTGGGCCCTGAGATGACTGATGGTTTGTCCCACACAATCTTTAATCCAGTGGGAGAAGGAAACACTGATATTTCCCCAGGGGGAGCATCAGGGTCTAAGAGAAAAAGATAGAGAGGGAGAGAAAAAATAAGAGTTTGCTATATGCATATGACAACCAAAGGGAAAATTATATAGCTCAAAATCTCAGGAGACTTAATAAATGTTTCCTCTAAGCTGCACTTCTCATATTGCTGCCACATAGACCAAAGAACAGTCTTTGCAAAAGGCAAATGCTCAAAAATGTGTGGAAAAAAATGTTGATCTTGACAGCTAATGGATTGGGCAGCGTTTCAACAACGTTGCCCATTGATTTTCATTATGGAATTAAAATCCTGAGAATGCAGCTTTGATTTACAAGATCCCTGAACACTGCAGAGACTTCATAGCAGTGTCAGACAGAACTGAAAGACAAATGACATATTCAAAACACAGTGAAGCTCACAGAGGCCATGCATTATTGCTTTCCTGTCTTGCTTGCTCTTATTTCTCTCCTGTCTGCTTTCATTTATTTATTTATTTATTTATTTTAGAAACCATAGACAAATTTTGGAAAGAAATAATTCCATTACAAAATTTTCTTTATATTAATGAATCAATTCATAAATGTACATTTATTTATAAAAATATAAAATTTTTCTTTATTTTCTATGTATTTTTGTATTTTTAGAATCTATAGACAAATTCAAAAAAGAAACTGAATTACAAAATAACATTTATATAAATATATTTACTATAATATAATATTACATATTTATATTCCTTATTTTATATATTTTAATTTTTAAATTCATTTAAACTATAGATTTTAGAATATATAGACAAATAAAAAAGAAACAAATTACAAAATACTATACATAAATATATATTTATATTAACCATAAAATATATATTTATATAATATTTATTCTATATATTTCTATGTTTTATTGTATATATTTCTGTATTTTTAGAAACTATACAAATTATTTTTTATTATTAGTTATTAAATCTACATTTTAAGTATTGACCTTGCCTCACAAAAACAAACACAACTTAATTGTAGACATACAGTGAGAGTACAGTCAAAATCAAGTTGGATAGTGATCTGAAAAACCTGAATGAGAAATGTTTAGTTTATAGAAATGTTTAGTTTATATTATTAATATCTGACATTGCTGAGATCTCTTCTGAAACTCGAGAGAAGATATCTGAGAAATGGAAAACTCAAGCAAAAGTCTCCTATTGCTGTCTAGGATAAATTTTTCAGACATCAAGAGATCTCATTTTTTGATTTTTCTTTCTTATGGGAATATATTCATGCACATGTGTAACGTACTTCCTGCGAGTGTCTGTGTGTGGATCCAGTCAGAGGGTTCTCCAGCTCCTGCCCTGGTGAACGCCACCAGTCTGATACGATAATCTCTATATTTCAACAGAGGGGAAAGTGTGACTCCACTGGTTGCTCCTTCAACCCACTCCACAAGCTCACTCTCCACACAGGACTCCATATGTTGCTTTGGCTCACAATTTCTTCCCAATTGCTGAATTTCTACATTATAACCCTGCAAAAGACCAGGAACATGGACGGGACGCTGCCAGCTTAGAGACACACTGTCAGAGGTAACGTCCATTATGGTCAGCGACCGGGGCGGACCAGGAACTGCAGAAAGAGAAAGAAACAATCTATATGATCATGTCTGTAGCACAAACGGTGCAGAATGAGTTACACGCCAAAGTTTAGTGTTAGTGTTAGAGTTTTTGACACAGATTTGGAGAAATCACTTGCTCACCAAAGGATCCTCTGCAGTGAATGGGTGCCATCAGATGAGAGTCCAAACAGTCGTGGGGCAGTCGTGGCCTAATGGATAGAGAGTTGGACCTTTAACCCAAAGGTCATGGGTTCGAGTCTCAGGTCCGGCAGGGATTGTAGGAGGAGGAGTGAATAACCAGCACTCTCGCCACCCTCAATACCACGACTGAGGTGAGACCCTTGAGCAAGGCACTGAAACCCCCCAACTGCTCCCCGGGCGCTGCAGCATTGGCTCCGGGTGTATGTTCACTACTGTGCATGCACTTGGATGGGTTAAATGCAGAGGACAAATTCCGAGTATGGGTCACCATACTTGGACACACACCACTTCCCTTTCCCCTCTTTCCCTTTCCCCCAAACAGCTGATAAAAACATCACAATAATCCATGAGTAATCCACACCACTCCAGTCCATTAATGCCTTGTGAAGTGTTCAAAATAAACAAATTAAGACATTTTAAACTTCATAACCACTGTTTTCAGCTAAAAAAAGTCCTCTGTCCATAATATCGCTTTCTCCAGTGAAAAAGCCATCTGATCTGAATCAACAGAGAAATATGCACAGATCAAGCACCGTTTACAAGCACAAACAGTCCAAAACAGTTCTAAACCGGTGGATTTTGATGTGAGAGGACAACAGGGAATGGCCTTTTTTTTTACTGGAGGAAGCATTATTATGGATTACGGACTCTATGGGTATTTTGGTCGAAAGCAACAGTTTAAAGTTAAAAGATCATATTTATGGATTTGTTTCTCACAAACATGAATCTTTTCACTTCACAAGACATTAACTGATGAACTGGAGTGATGTTTTTATCAGCTGTTTGGACTCTCATTCTGACGGCACCCATTCACTGCAGAGGATCCACTGGTGAGCAAGTGATGTAATGGTACATTTCTCCAAATTTGTTCCAATGAAGAAACAAACTCGATGGTTTGAGGGTGAGTACATTTTCAGCAAATTTTCATTTTTGGGTGAACTATTCCTTTAAGACATCATACCTGACTCTGGTGGAGTGTGTGCAGTGCAGTTGGCTTCCTCCCCTATTCCGGCTGAATTAACTGCAGCCACGCTGATGACATAGAAAACGTCAGGCGACAGGCCGATGAAAGTGTGCACCACTGTGTGTATGAGCGTGAGAGGATGAGCCTCCTCCTCCAGATCTCCAGAGCGAATGACGTAGTACAGAATCTCTCCATTAGGATGAATTGGAAGCTCCCATTCCATGTACACTGAATTCCAATCCAGTCCAGAGCAGGTCAGATTTCCAACGGCATCTGACACTGAAACATACCAACACCACAGATACATCTTCATTTCTTCTCTAAGGTTTTGTATATTTTTTATTTGTATAGTTTTTAAATTTCAAGTATCAGACAAATTCCAAATTTAAATTTCAAAGCCAAAACTTAAACACTTTATATTAGGTGGCCTTAACTACTATGTACTTGCATCAAAAAATAAATACAATGTACTTATTGTGTTCATATTGTATTGCAAAACACTTCTGCTGCTATTGAGGTGGGATATGGGTAAGGTTAGGGACAGGTTTGGTGGTATGGGTAGGTTTAAGGGTAGGTTAAGGTGTAAGGGATGGGTCAACAGTGTATTTATAAATGTAATTACAGATGTAATTATATATAGGTATTTTAAAAATATAAGTACAATGTAAAAACATGTATGTACACAATAAGTGCATTGTACCTAATGATTAATTTAAATGTAAGTACATGGTAGTTAAGGCCACTTAATATAAAGTGGGACCACTTAAAGATTTAAAGTCTAGCAAAAGTGCAAACTTTTTAAAGATTTTTAAAAATCTTCAGTAACATGCTTTTCGCAAAAATATGTTTCTTGAGTACTTAATCAGCATATTAGAATGACTTCTGAAGGATCATATGACACGAATGGATGTGTGAGTGTGTATTACCTGATTCATTGGTGGTGAATATGACAGGCAGGCTGTACTGATCCCCATTTCCTGCTCTAGTGAATGCGCACACACTGATTTCATATGAATTATGAGGTCTAAAGCCACTCAGTTCTGCTTGTGTGGATGCATCTGATGAGTTCTTGGGTAAACAGAGGCATATGAAGTTTAATTTACACACATAAAAATAATGTGAGAAAATAATCAAACATAGACATAGGGGTGTATTACCTGATATCTGAAAGTGTATGTGTTCTGTTCAAGTATTCGGAATCCGTAGTGCTGTACAATTCCATTTGGCTCTGGACTTGGTTCCCACTGAAGCCACACTGAATTCACAGTGTGGTTAAAAATAATCAGATCGCGTGGTGGAGACATTGGGACTGGACACACAAAAACGCCATAAAACATTAGACACATTAAGTCTGCAGATTTATAATTCTATGAATTTGCAAAATAGGATATTTAGATTTGAAATGTCAGACTTAATATTTCAAATTACAATTTTCAAATATCAAACATTATTTACTAATTTTTTAAGGCAAGACTTAATAAGTAGGGGTCTTATCTTGGACCCCTGTAAATAAAAAAAGAGGTTTAACCATTTCAGGGTTATTGCTCTTAGAGAGAGATCATTAGCTGTGATTCAAAAACAACAGACTTCCACTACAGAGGCTTGGGATAAACTTATTGTTGCACTTTTGAAACCATCTGTTTTCACAAGTTATCAAATTGTAATTATTAGAATATATATATATATATATATATATATATATATATGTTTTCATGTATTTCTTAATAAAAATATTTATTTTTTCTTCATTTGCTCTCTAAAGCTTTAAACTTTTACTTCAAATTTCAGTTTTTAAATTTCAAATGTCAAACAAATTCCAAATTCAAATTTCAAAGCCATGCCTTAAAGATTTAAAGTTTAACAAAAGTTAACATTTTTAAAGATCAAACATCAGACTTTAAATTCTATTTTTGCTTCAAAAATTTAAATATCAAACAAATTCCAAATTCAAATATTAAAGAAAAGACTTACAGATTTTTCAAAAAACAACAGACTTTTCAAATTTTCTGTTTTAAACATTCAAAGATCAAACAAACTCCAAATTCAAATTGCAAGTTATATATTTACATTTCGAAAATCTTTTGAACAGATCAGTTCCTCTAGAAAACCAATAAAGATGCATCTCTGACCTGCTTCATCAGTATGCAGTGGAATAATCACGGAGGGACCAACACCTATGCGGGTGACCGCAGCGATGGATAGATTGTAAGGTGTAAATGAAGTGAGTTCTGAGAGCATTAGGTGTGTTTCAGTGGTGTAGGTTTTGTTGATGGCCCCAGGACCCTGTAAAACTACAGCATAATCTATAATCTCTCCATTGGCTTCCACTGGGGGGAACCACGACACATGGATGGAGGTGCTGGAGAGATTCCTACTAGCTCCAGGCAACGGAGGAGAACTTGGGACTGTCAAAACGCAGACACACAATAGTTTTCAATCAATAAGTATGCTTTACATGTGTATGTAAAATACAGGAAGTGATGCATACCATCTTCATCTGTTCGTAGGTGTAGCATTGCAGTGTGGTTTACGGCTGATCCTGCACTGGTTGCAGGGGTGACTTTTATGATGTAGGGAAAATACTTCCTGAGCTTGGTGAAGAGGTAGATGTTGTCTGTGGTAGTTTTGGTGATGGTGATGTTGACCGTACGGTTGATGGACGGGTGGGTCGTTCCTGCCTCTTGGAGGCTCAGCTGGTAGAAGACTCTGCCGTTGGGCTCCAGAGGAGGGTCCCAGCTGATCACTACAGCCGTAGAGCTGTAGACCGCAGCGGTGAGGTTGTGGACGGGACCACTCGGCACTGCAGCAGGGGGAGGGTATGGAAGAGATACAGTTAATAATATGTGAAGAATGGCCAACAGATACACTTTAGAACAGGGAACAAATCGTTGCAGTCTAAGTAATAGATGTTGGTTCAATGTGCAACCAAGAAATGGAATGAAGCTTTGTTCCCTAATCTAAAGTAATAAAATTAGGGTTCATCTCATGAAAACTTGCAATAACATGACATATTTCACCTCAAAAAAAAAAAAAAAGAAGCCTATTAAAGAACTATTAAAAGATTTTCATAAAGATCATAAATTATAAAAAAGATCATAAAAAAAATCATAAAAGTCCTAAAATTGACTTTATGCTAGATAAATAAAGAAATAAAATAATATATATTTTTAAATAATTATAAGGATAAAAATGTAGGATTTTATTTTAATATATAATATAAGTGTGAAATATGACCCAGAGATTGAGATTAACCCATTAGATGTACAAAGAACTAACCTTTTAATTAATATATTTAATTAATTAATTTATGCTTAAATAAAGCATAAATGGCACACTGCAACATCAAACCAGTAAACAATCATAATGATTAAAAGCAGTGAAGATAAATGATCTATCTTAAGCCAAGAGATTAAAATATTCATTAAAAAAATACAAAAGCACACATACAACACACACATGGACATGATATTCAGCAATTACACACATCTGTGAATCTGTGGAAATGAAACATGGTAAATAAACGCCGGCACAGCATCTGCAAAATCCAGAGTCAAGATCACAGATATAGAAAAGGAGAGAGAAGCAGAGAAAGACAGGCTGACTGTGTTAGTAGGAAAATCCGTCTGGAGCATGTTCTGTGTCTGAGATATTGCTTTGGGCTGAACTGAGCTGCTGAAGCTGGCTGATTCTCCAGTAACTGCAAACCGATCAGACACAATCACTCACAAAGAGCCAAACAGGACCATGGCATTATTTATTCATATAGAACACTTTCAAAATCTCAGACACCAGGGGAGAAAAACCTTCATCTGTCTCAAAAGGTCACCTCTGCACCATTTTTCCCAAAATCACACAAAAACCGTTTGTTATGACTCTTACATAAAACCTACTGTACACATACGGTATAGATTCTGAAACCAGGTTAACATATTAATATAAACATATAAAGTATTAAATAATTCAATTAAGTGTTCAAAGGCTGCTCAGAGGAACAAATGTAGTTCTCAATTGTTTCTTTTATTCCTAAAAGACTTTAGGAGAGCACAAATGAGACAGCTGTTGACATATAATAAAAGCATAGAACTATAAAAAATAAAGTAGATAGCTGCTCAGATCATTTGCTTTCATGGGAAATGTATCGAAATCATAGCGAGATCTCTGACCTGCAGATTTTGGCAAATCTGAGCACAGTTTGAGAGGTCTCTTTTGAAACTCATGTGACATTACTAGGCTCTTTTTGTCAGGACAAACAGCAAGAGACTCCAAGTCTCCAATTGCTCTCAAACAGGATATTTTATAATGTTTTTTAAGTCAAATTGACACATTTACAATATTCTCAAAGACAAATATATAACATGTTACATAATGTACCCAGAAACTTACAGCAATGTGCTATTTTCTATTTTCAACAAATCCTGTGAGAGGAAATGCAAGCTGGGATAGTCTAGAGACCGACAAATAAAAAGCTTTGAGATCAGACGGACTCAGTCTTGTGGTGAGGGCTCAACAATCCCAGTTTGCAGCTCGGAGGAAGTTTTCTCCTTTCACAAAATTTGCTGAATCTGTGCAGTGTGCGAGTATGTGGGTGTGTTTATGAGTTTCAGTGTGATTTTTTGGAGTGTAATCTGTTGGAAAAGTGGTGCAGAGCTGCGCTTCTCCCCTGAATGTGTGAGGAGACTGACCGTCCTCTAACGTGGTGAAGTTTAGATGGGGACTGAACACTCCCCCATCACCAACAGAAGTGCTGGAACTCATCCATACACTGTACTCATGTCCTGCCTTCAGATCAGACAACACCAACCAGTGCTCTGAACCCGGAACCATCTACAGAGAGAGAAAGAGAACATGGTCATTCACTGCACCACTGAATCAGCATTTCATTCTGAGTTTAAAATGTGTGTATTTGAGTTGGTCTAACCATTCTATAGAGATAAAATCCTTTATAAAATATACTGTGGTGGTTCATCATTTATTTACCCTCAACTTGTTCCAAACCTGTATGATTTTCTTTCTTTTGTCAATTACAAAATAAGATATTTTGAAGAATGTTGGTAACCAAATAGCTGACAGTAGCCACTGACACAATCTTTAGTTGTTGTTTTTTTTCCATAATATGGAAGTCAACTGTTTGGTTGCCCACATTCTTTAAAATCTTATTTTATGCTTAACAGAAGAAAGAATCTCAAACAGGTTTGGAACAATTTGAGGCTGATTAAATGATGACAGAATTTTCATTTTTGGGTGAACTATTCCTTTAAATGTGTTGCTACTTATGTCTTTTCGATTTCTGCACAACTAATCGGGATTGTAAAACCTGTCAAATGTATTTTATCTAATAAGAGCTTCAACACAAGAAAAACAACCTTAAAGTTAAATAATGTCTTAATTCATATCTTAAACAAATCATATCTACAGTAAATTGCAGTTAGATTACACTGTCTGCTAATTAGGTGTGACAAGTTTCCAGTGACAGCCAATTTAGTTAGTTAATGGCTAATTAGAAAACATTAAAACATTCTTTTTAAAAAAGTGAGATTTTGCATTGAGTTGATCAAATATGACAGTAAAGACTTCTTTTGAACTTTCTATTCATCAAAGAATCCTGAAAAAACATATCTCAGTTTTCACAAAATATTAAGCAGCACAACTGTTTTCAACATTGATAATAATAAGAAATCAGCATATTAGACTGATAATAATCAGCAAATCTGCATATTAGAATGATTTCTGAAGGATCGTGTGACACTGAAGAAAATATAATGTTTAGTGTCTCCAAAAAGATCAATACTCATCTGTGTGAGTGTATATACCTGTGTATACTTTGTGTTGTTTTTTGTATTGTCTGTGTAGTAGATGGTGTAATATTGGATGATGCCATTGGGCTCGTTCGGAGGACTCCAGCTGAGACGCACTGTAGTGGTGGTAAGGAGCATGTATGATACATTCTGTGGAGGGTCAGAGGGGGCTGGAAAACAGAGAAAGGATTTATCATCATGACTATGAGGGCAATGCTCTTTCATGATATTGTGGTTCTTTTTCAAAACTTAGTGAGCTGCCTCACTCTCTAGGCTAAATGAAACTAAACCTTATACTGACTGAACTGAAACATCCAGAAAGAAGTTAAATGTCCTGTTATTTTCTATTAATATATTTTTAACACAAAGTAAAATATACTCAATCTTTTGGGGTCTGTAAGACTTTGAAAGAAGTCTCTTATGCTCACCAAGCTCACATTTATTTGAGCATTTGATCACAATTTCAGATAACTGGTTTTTATTTGAATATAGTTTACGATATAATTTATTACTGTAATGTGATGTGTTTATTTAAATCTGATAGTTCCCTCATCTCCAAATGATTTCACGGTTAATTCTAGAATACTTGTGATGCTACTATAAATTTTGGACAAAATGAGGCATATGAGCCTTCACATTAGAAACATGCTTATGATGACAGAATTTTTTTTTTGTTCACCTGATTCTATGGTACTGAACGTGATATAAATCAGCATTCCTCCATCTCCGAGTCGAGTCCAGCTGCTCACGGAGGCGTTATATTGACCCAGTCCATCCACACTCACCACCACTGACGTTTCCGTCACATTGGCAACAAACTCAGAGCTCAGATTCCTAATACACGCACACAAATGTAAGTTTCAATCTAGTACGACAGTAGCCAGGTCTTTGGTAGAAACTGATTTTAAATCATCTTTACTTACCACACTCTCACTATGTAGAATAAAATCTCAGAGTTGGCCTCCACAGGAGGTTTCCAGGACAACTCTACCTCAGTATCAGACAATTTCCTGGCGATTAGGAATTTTGGAGGGGAACTGGGTACTGTCGTTTAGGAAAAACAGCTATTATAGACCCAAAACTGTGGAAAAATACTATACTTTCGAACATGAGAGTGATTTGAGTTAGTAAATGTAAGAGAAAATGTCTCCCATGCCATGAACGGCATCCACATTTGTCCTTTCTGACAGCTGCTAATGGAAAAACTAACCAACCAAACACAGAGAAACAAACACAAACTTTGTTGGTAGGTTCTGTCTCCTGAGGCAGAAAGATTAAACTTGGTTTAAAGACAAAATTTATCCATAATACTGAAAAAAAAAAACTCCCAGATTGCTTTCAGAAATGTCCTGTGGGACAAAAAAAATAAGTTAAAAGTAATCAAACACTCTCATTTCCTGCCCGCAGACATCTGAAAATCTGTAAAAAGAAGAAATGTTATGTGTGACATTAATACTTTCTGCATCTTTAGCCAGACCCTGATAAATTCACCATGAAGACTGAATGTAAAAAGGAAAAACAGCTTAATTAAACACCACAATGTCCGTTTGTTAAAACCGAACACTCACCGTCCTCCAGTGTGGTGATGTTCAGGATCTCACTCGTGTGGTTTCCCAAGCCGACCTGTGTGGCAGCCTGTACGCTGATACGGTAGCGCGCATACTTTCGCAGGTTGGACAGGATGACGTAAGCCACGTTTGTGGTTTGGTTCAGACTATGTGTAGCGTTCCAGTATTCCACATTGTAGAACAGGATGATGCCATTTGCAAGAAGCGGGGACGACCATGACACGTTCACCTCGCTGGATCCAATGTTCTCATAGGTCAAATCGTAAGGTGGGCCGCCAGGCACTGCAACAAACAATTAAACTGCACATGAAATCAGCGCTTAGTGCAAAAAATATATCAGCCTGCGAATTGCTGTAATTCAATAAAACTAATAATGTTAGAACTTGAAATGGACTATTTAATTAATTAAATTTATTTTTGAAGCAGCAGAGAGCCCTTTTTGGCCTGTTTTATGGTGTTTTTGAATTTTTAACATAATGAACAGTACAAAGAGGATAGGAAACTATGGGGAGAAGAAGGGGAAATGACAAAGATTTAAACTTAAATCACCTGCGTAAGCACCACAGCTCAATATGTCGGAGCGGTTGTTCTGGGAAGTGAGCTTTTATGAATGAAGGTGTATTCATACATTAACATTCAGAAGATTGAGGTCGGTAAAACATTTTAACGGTTCTGAAAGATTTGTGCTCACCAAGGCTGCATTTATTTAATCAAAAATTTAGTAAAAACAGGAATAATGTGAAATATTATTAAAATTTAAAATAGCTGTTTTCAGTTGTAATATATTTTAACATTTAATTTATTTCTGTGATGTAACGTTGATTTTTTTTTTTTATCATCCATTACTCCAGTCTTCAGTGACACATGATCCTTCAGAAATCATTCTAATATGCTGATTTGGTGCTGAAGAATATTTCTTATTATTATCAATGTTGCAAACAGTTGCTTAATATTTTTTCTTTGATGAAAGAATGTTCAAAAGAATGGCATTTTTTGAAATAGAAATCTTTTGTAACATTCTAAAAGTCTTTACAGTCACTTTTGATCAGTTTAATGTGTTCTTACTGATTAAAAGTATGTTTGCTGCAACAAAGTGTCCGAAAGTCATTCATCTTTATTAATTAGAGTTGGTGATTTACATTCCACTTCATGCAAACTGAAGTAGAGAAGCAATGAGCGAATAGCGACTGGGGTAAAGACACTAGAGTTCACATGATTTGATGCCTGATAGAGTTGGAGAGGGAACGTCTACTAGAAATCAAACAGCACCAAGACTTTAATCGCTGTATGTGTGAATGTGCCTTAATTGTAAGAACCCTTTGAAAGGGAAAGAGTGTGGGATTTCAGGATGAGATTGGATTAAAGTTTTATGCCTCTTCTAGTTTTTCAATTAAACATCACAATGACTCACCATCCTCCCCTGACAGCATCTGTAAAGTATCAGAAATCTGGTTCCCATGTCCGTGTAGCGTAAACGCACGGACAGTCACGTTGTAAAGTGTGTATGGCTTCAGGTAGCGTAGTGTGGCACTGGGCAATGTGCTGTTGACTGTGTTGCTGTATGTGCCATTGGTGTAGGAGACCTCATACAGGCGGATGATGCCGTTGGGCTTCTCTGGCAGAGACCAGGTGAGAGTAGCGGTGGAGGAGGTGGTTTTCACTACGGCCAGATCCCGCGGGGGTGAATCTGGCTCTGAAAGACAGATGGAAGCATACTAAGAGATTTCAAAATGTTTAAGGGTGCTTCTCTATGTATATGAAACATAACTGGCTCAATACCATCCTCTAGTGTCATAACGAAGATGTAGTCTTCATCGGTCAGTGGACTTTCCCCCACGGCGGTAGACGCGGCCACACGTACCTTATAACTGCTGTACTTGTCCAGACCTGTGGGTATGAGCATATACAGTGTTAAATGGTGGTTTAAAAAACTATTCGAACACCTGGGTCATACTTAGAAATGTCTAAACATCATCGCATTGGAAATAAAATATCCAAGCAGGATGAACCAGCAAACAAATACAATGGTGTTTTCTTGAAAATTCATCTTTTTTAAAAAAAAAAAAAAAAAAGCTGGGGGTTGGAATGATTTTTTGATGTTTTTGAAAGAGTTTTTTTGTGCTCTCAAAGGCTGCATTTATTTGATCATACACAGTTAAAGCAGTATCATTGTGAAATATTATTACAATTTAAAATAACTGTTTTCTAATGTACTAGATTTTAAAATGTAATTTATTCCTAGGATGCAAAGCTGAATCTTCAGCATCATTACTCCAGTCTTCAGTGTCACATGATCCTTCAGAAATCATTCTAATATGCTGATTTGGTGTTCAGGAAACATTTCTTCTTATTATCAATGTTGAAAACAGTTGTGCTGCTTAATATTTTTGTGTAAACCTTGATGGACCATTTCTCAGGATTCTTTAATGAATAGAAAGTTCAAAAGGACATTTATCTGAAATATAAATCTTTCAGAACATTCTAAATGTGTTTACTATCATGTTTGATCAGTTTAATGCATCTTGCTTAATAAAAGTATTAATTTCTTTAAAAAAAAACACTTTTGAATGGTAGTGTACTTGTTAGTGTGTTACCTGTGAGCACTGCAGTGGTGGTGTCCGCCATCTGTCGTAAATGCCGGTTTGTAAGCAGATTTTGTGCATACACAGTGTAGTGAGTGATCTTGCCGTTAGGGTTGAGCGGCGGCTCCCAAGTAACACGGATAGAGGTGGAGGTCAGGTTCTGATAGGACACATTCTGAACAGAGCTGGGCACTGTGAGAAAACACTGGGGTTACATTATACAGTGATTGTATGTTATAACTACTGTACTTAAACTCCAAAGTCTGAATGTATTTTACCTTGTTCAGTTGTTTTCACTCTAACTTCTGTGGAAGGTCCTTCTCCAATGATGTTTTTTGCCGTCACGTTAAATGCGTACTCTGTGAAAGGACTCAGTCTTCTAACCACATACATGATGTGATCAGACGAAAGGTCTGCAGTCTCCTCAGTGGCTGGTAGGACTGGCAATCAAAAGGCACAACCAATCAAAAAACAGAAAGCACAAGCAACAATGACTGCCCACTTTTTCAGCACCCATGATAAAGTAATTTTCCTAATAATTTTCTCCATTGGGATTTAAATATTCTTCAATAAAGAATTTTTGGAAGGAAATGAACTAGCACAACATTACAAACTTTGCAAAAAAGTATTTTTTAATTACAAAATACTTTGAGAAAATGCTTCCCATGCAGCACTATGAATTAAGTGATCAAATAAAAAATGATGGTACAATATAAAACTATTAACTATAAGTCATGGACTACTGTAAGGACTAAGTATAAAATACTTATTTAAATAAATTAATACAAAATTTCAGATTTATATAAAATACTTATATTTCATATAAATTGTTAAAAAATAAATAAAACAATATAAATATAAAATATTTTTATATAAAAATGTATATAAAAATACAGGTCACAGTTGCTCTTTTCAACAATTTCAACCAGTTTTCATAGTGACGGTGTCTTCTCTGATTGGTGGATTAATCTTTAGGATTATGGGTAGGGGAATAAACAGCAAAAAACCACACAATTTTTAAAAAATGAAGTGTCTTGTCTATACTGTGTTGTTATTAACAAAAATTGTAACCACGAAAATAATTTTCATTAATTAAAACAAATCTGAAAAAATAAAATACATATATAAAACTAAAAAAAAACAGCAGCTGAAAAAAAATGAAACTAAAATTAAAATAAGTTTAAATTATAAACTAATACAAATGATGAGAGTGTGTAACACAATTACAATTTAAACAAAAATGAAAACTGAAAATATATAAAAAAAGGTCTGTCTTGAAAGGTTTATTCATGCTTTTTTGGTTGCTAAAAAATTATTACCTATGGAAATTTTAAATAGTATTTTTACTGACAGAAACCTAGTATAATTACTTACTATGAGTTGTTATTTTGATTGTGCTTTTAACAGTAATATTAGTATCACAACAACCTTGAAATGTGAGTGAGGTCATAATGGGTGGAGTTATTTACCCTCTATTCCAACAGTGGTGGCAGCTCTTGTTGGGGGGTTCGTCTGCTGCTGGGTGGAGTCTGTCGCCACAGCCCTAGTGAAGCGACGGGGCTGGGAGGGGCTTAAGTTAACCAATGGTGGTTGGTCAGTTCCTCGAGTGACAGCTGAAAGTTCAGTCAAAGGCTCCTCGGTTACAGCTTCAGTCTCAGCCTGAACAGATGCATCGGTTCTGTCGTGGGTCACTGTGAGCCAGGGTGGGGGTGTGTGGGGGGTGCTTGGGGTCAGAGGAAGGTCTGAGGTCAGTTCCGTATCAGTGTTGGTAAAATCACGACCCAAAGCAGGAAACGTTCCATGTGAAGTAAAAATGAACGCAGATGACGTGGTGATGTCAAGTGACCTTGCATTACGACGAAGCGGAGCGTTCTGTAAAACAACAACATATTATCTGTAAAGCTAAACTAAACTAAATACTGTGATTATGTGTGTGTGTTTGTGGAATTTAGTGTGTTTTACCTGTCCACGCAGGGTGATGTCCTGTACAAGAGTACTGCGGTATAACACTAGAATCCGATAGTGTGTGATTAGTCCATTCGGTTGGCTCGGGGGTCTCCAGGACAGACGGACAGACGTAGAGTCCACAGCATCTGCTGTCAGATGAGTTACAGCACTTGGGGCTAACATGGAAAGTAATGCACACACATATACAGTTAACAAAGTTAACAATAAACTTAACCAGGGGCCCACAAGATGACTTCAAATTACTTAAAAAAAAAAAAAAAAGACAAAATATGATTTAAAATAAAATTAAAGACAAAAAATTATTATAGAGTGCATTAAATCACAAACAACTAGAAAAGTCATGCAAAATTTATTCATAATAAAAAATATAAATATAAATGTCACTTTCGATCACTTTAGTGCATCCTAGCTAAATCAAAGTATTAATTTCTTCACAAAAAATATTTTGAATGGTATTATATATCCATGTAAAGTCAGGGTTGGATTATTAATGTCCATTACTGGGAACAGATGATATATTTTCCCATTTCTACAATCCAATGCTGAGAAAAATTTTAAAAAATTATTCATAATAAAAAATATAAATATAAATGTCTTTACTGTCACTTTAGATCACTTTAGTCCATCCTAGCTAAATCAAAGTATTAATTTCTTAAAACAATATATTTTGAATGGTATTGTATATCCATGTAAAGTCAGGGTTGGATTATTAATGTCCATTACTGGGAACAGATGATATATTTTCCCATTTCTACAATCCAATGCTGAGAAAAATGCAGCCCTTTATTTATCACAGCACTGGATGCTTTAAGGCCTTGAACCAAAATCTAATTTTAGATAAAAGCAACCCTAAGTGAACAAATAACCTTTCTTGTTTTTCCATGCATTTACTAAGCATTTTCTTATTCAGCCCCAACTGGCTCTGTATGAAAAAGTAATTTCCTCCAGCTAAATTAACCCAATTAAAGGTATAATTAGAGATAGCTGATTTCGCAGACAGACTTAATTACACCCAGACCAGCTAAATATATACCTCATTTATAACTCTCACTTATTTTGACCCCTGAGTCTGAACGCTTACAGAAGTCGCAAACACTTACACATTCTCTGAGCCTTCTGTTCTCCAAACAGATGAATCAAAATTGAATTGTTTTGTATGACATGGCTTCCAATATGTAACCATCAACCATACACAGACACAGTTTAAGAAAACACATGACACCAACAATCAATCATGGTGGAGGTCAAGTGATGTCTGAAGGAACCATTAATTCTTCACTGTAGCGGAAAATACACAAGACGAATTTGTGGCAATTCATCCATGAACCACAACTAAAGTGTAGCTGGGTCATGCAGAAAGAAATAACAAAAGCAATTCCGCATCAGCAGTATCTAAAGTGATTCAGAGCTTATTTATGTTGCAGTCAGCACAGCTAAATGTGGTTCAGCTGGTTATTGTGTATGAGGCAATAAAATTTTCATACAGGGAATATGGGTTTTGTTTAACTTAACTATTATTTGACAGTCTTCATTGAATAAAATCAGCTGAAGTATATGCTTTGTTCACTCAAGTTCACTTTATCTAATATTATATTATGTCTGAAGGTTTGAAATATCAACTGAGACAAATGAAAATCAATGAAAGTAAAAATCAGTAAGGGTGCAAATAACATTTCAGAGTAAAGAAACAGTTTATCTATAGTAAGCTTATCTATAGTAAAGAAATAAATTTTGCCCTCAGAAGTTGGCTAAATCTGGGACATTCTCAGTAAAATAAATAAATAAATAAATAAATAATAAAAAATAATATATATTTTTAATAGAAATGCAAAAATGTTCTCTTTTAAAGGTTAAGATAAAAATGGGGGAAATTCTTAGTAAAAAATAAAATAATATAAAAAATAAAATAAAATATATATATTTTTTTTAAATTTAGAAATGCAAAAAATGTTCTCTTTTATGAGGTCAAGATATGGGTAAGGGTAAGTATGACTTCACAGCAAGTCCTCATTTAGGTAGCTAGTAAACTTGTGTGTGTGTATGTGTGTGTGTGTGTGTGTGTACTGTATGTATTTTACCTTCGGCTAGTGTTGTAATGTTGATCACTGCTGCCGGTCCTGTGGCCCCTGCTGATTTGGCCTTCACATGGATGTAGTATTGTGTGTATGGAGTCAGTCCAGTGTACATAAATGCCTGATCGATTGTGCTGTTCTCACTAATAAACCCTGAAATACAAACATACATGCACCACATTAGTAAACAACTATGAGAAGATGTGCTTTGCATTAAGCAGTCTGGAGCATGTCAGGATCATGTGTGCTAAACACAAGGTGCACACAGCTTCATATACTCACTGGTTTATGTTATGTAAAGCTCCTGTCACAGTGTGGTGTCTTTTGGATAATATGAATGCTAAGTGTTACCTTCAGAGCTGTGGAGCTGAATGACATAACTGAACCGTCCTGTGGTGATCTTTGGAGGATCCCAAGTTAGAGACAGAGATTTAGAAGTGATGTTTCTTAAAACTACGTTTTGTGGTGGGTCTTCAGGGGCTGCAACACACATTATTATTATTTTTTTTAACATTTTTGATTTGTTACAGAAACTTGAGATTATGTATTACTGTGACAGTTGTTATTTAGATAAGACAACATTAAAATGGTATTTGCAATAGAAATGAACTTCCGTAATGTGTTCTATTGCTATAATTCCAGATATTATAATAAAAATTATGAAGACACACATTTATAACGTGTATTAATGAATCATGCACAAACACATCAGAGGCATTTAGTCTAAATAGACTTTTGAATAGAATTAGAATTTTGATTACTGTTCAAAAGTTTGGGGTCAGTAACATTTTTTATTACGTTTCTGATAGAAGTCTCTTCTGCTCACCAAGGATGCTTTTATTTGATCAAAAATATTAAGTAAAACTGTATTATTGTGAATTGATATTATACAAATTAAAATAACTGTTTTTTAAAATATATATTTTAAAGTGTAATTTATTCCTGTGATGCAAAGCAGGATTTTCAGCAGCCATTGGTCCAGTCTTCAGTGTCACAAGATCCTTCAGAAATCACTCTAATATGCTAATATATGCTAATTCTTACATTTTATAAAACTTCTGACCATTTAATGCATCCTTGCTGAATAAAAGCATTAATTTCTTTCAAAATCAGTAAAATCACTTTACTTGAAGCTTTTAAACATAATGCATCAAAAAAGTATTATAAAAGCAGTATGCCTTTCAATGCATATGCTTATAATGCATTGTATGATCTCATAAATAATTGTGACCACAGTTATAATACTTATCAGATTGATAATACTAATTTCAGATGCAACAAAGAATCTACAAATATTATAATGCATTTAACTTTAAATTACAATTATTTATGAAAAGATACAATGAATTACACCATTCACAATGAATACCTTTATAATACAGTAATTAAGAATTAAGAGTGTGTGTGTGTGTGTGTGTGTGTGTGTGTGATAGCATACCAGCCTCTGGCATGCGGACCATAGTGCTGGCGATCTGTCCCTCCCCGTCACTGGTGAAGGCGGAGACTTCAAACACGTAGGGAGTGTAGGGGCGGAGCTCATCAATCTTCACACTGATTGGAACAGTCCAGATGGAGGCGGGAGGTACGGCTGAGAGCGTAACAGTGGGCAACACAGCAGAGGTCAACTGGGCAGACTCAGACGGGCTTGGAGTTCCACGAGATAAGATGTCTGCTGCATCCTAGAAAATATATAAATGCACATAAACACTCCAAAACTAATTGTAAAGATTTATATATCAATGCATATGCCACTGCGGTTTGAAATTGGTTCAAATATTCATTAATGCAGGTACAAACATACGTTGCAGTGAGGAAGGGCTCCGTTCATGATGTCCTCTGCGTTGAGCTCCAGCGTGCGGACGATCTGGCCTGTTCGAGCATGTTTGACTTTCACTGCAAACTTAGTGATGAGACCATTAATGCGTACAGGGAGAAACCATGTCACTAACACCGATGTGTGATCCTCAGCAAACGCTGTGAGGTTTGACACCAGACCAGGGGCTGTGAAATTGAACATAAACACATGAATCAGAACACATGCACACACTAAGCACACTGCATGAAAATACATACATCCCCACTTACAGTAGGCATCACTTTTAAGCATCATAAACAGAACATTTTTGCTAGCATACTGTATACACTACCATTCAGAAATTTGGGGTAGGTAAGATTTTTTCACGTTTTTGAATGTCTCTAATGCTCACCAAGCCTGTATTTATTGGATCATAAGTACAAACAGAAATATTGCAAAATATTATGATTTAAAACAACTGTTTTCTATTTGAATACATTTTAAAATGTAATTTATTCATGTAATCAAAGCTGAATTTTCAGCATCATTACTCCAGTTTTCAGTGTCACATGATCCTTCAGAAATCATTCAGAAATATTTCTTATTATCACGGTTGAAAACAGCTGCTTAATATTTTTGTGACAAATGTGATGCACTTTTTTGAGGATTCTCTGATAAATATCAAGTTCAAAAGAACAGCATTTATACATGTATTTACTGTCAATTTTGATCATTTAATGTGCCCTCGCTGAATAAAAGTATTAATTTCATTAAAAGAAAAAAATATGACCCCAAACCTCTGAATGGTAATGTAATTTTGGGCATCATGTGTCTGGCAATACCAGAATGCATTGTGATGAGCTCAGAGAATATTTTAATGACGAGTACGTCAAAATTACAACATATTTTACTCTTTACTAAAATGTTCCATTTAATTAGAATGTACAATTTCAACCAATACTGGTGTGTTTTGTGTATTTCTGTGCACTTCACAGGAGGAGTGCTATTCATGTTTTACACTTGAGTGACCATTAACAAAGTTGCTCTCCATGAAGAGCATTTTGAATCAGTTACTCAAGATGCCACCTTTGAAGACAGCGAAGAGGCTCACTAGGGCTTTGAAAAAAGCTTATGTAAAATATACAGATGTTGCTTACGGGCCTCTGCCGTTTTGTAGTACAGAGACTGGCTAAAAGGTCCAATTCCTGCTTTGTTTACTGCTGCAACCTGTAGAGAAAAGACAGAAGAAAAGCTTTTAAAATGCAATATACTGTAGCCAAACGCACACAGCATAAGAACATCTGCTTGATTTATCACCATGACTTAGCAGAGGTGGTTATATAAACACTGTGAATGAAGATTCCAATGCAAGATGATCTACTCAAGACAAGAGATCCATCAAATACTGTCACACGTACAAACACACGCTCGCACAAAAGCTCAGAGAGTCAATTCGGAGTTCATGGTGTACCCAGCCAATGAATTCACGAGACAAATGAGGGAAAACAGAGATCCCTCGTGGATCCAGAGTTCTCTGTAGAAGATGAATAATTCACAGCTGATAAATTATTAAGTGGGATCAATGGAATAGAGGCCACTGGCAACTTTCCCACGGACAGTTAATCCAGTAGTGTCTGCTGAACGCTGGACCTTCCCGACAGAGCTGAAAAGCATTTTCAGAAAAGTTTTTACTGGCTGCTGTTTCATTAGAGGTGACATACAGTAACACCACCACAATAACATTAAATAAACAGAAAACGCTTAAAAGGGAAATACACATCTCAGATTCACATGGGCTGGATGTAATATCAGTAACATCTATAAATGCATTAATTTCCATGCTCTTTATAAAGAGCAGGTCATGCTTTTGCCTTTAGAAGAGCTTTGGTTCTTTGAGGAATAAGAACTATGTGATATTGCAGCAATTCTCAATAAGAAGTGGAAATTTCTAGAATTTCTCATTGGGAATCTTTAAGCAGCGCATTTCTCATGACGTCACATCTGAATTTGTTAGTAGTGGGTGCTAGGACACTTCTGCTCTGGAATATGAGCATATTATGAGAAAACACATGTTCACTCAGTCTGGGTTTTGTGCTCCTCATACCAGGTTGCAAGTATTTAATGAGACATGAGACATGCCATGATTAAAAGTAATTTTTGAGGATGCATTTTTGTGGCATTTATAAACCATCCACTGAAGTATCTTGCACTTCAAGTACTTCGACCTGTTTTCAACCTCTGTTTCCTTTATTAGAATTTTGCTCCTTGAGCAAAATGATCCTTATTACAACCATGCTCACTGACATTAATATTTTATTACTTTATAGCTTTCGTTATCAATGCATTTGCAGTTCTGTTATTTTAAATATACACCATCATGCAAAAACATGGGGTCAGTTCATTTTTTTTTTGCAAGAAAAGTATACATTTATGACGTTTCCACAAAAATATTAGGCAGCACAACTGTTTTAACACTGATAATAATAAGAAATGTTTCTTGAGTAGCAAATGAACATATTAGAATGATTTCTGAAAAATCATTTGACACTGAAGACTGAAAATTGAGCTTTGTCATCACAAGAATAAATTACATATTAAAATATATTCAAATAGAAAAAAAAATATTTTGAATTGTAATAGTATTTCACAATATTACTGTTTTTATTGTACTTTTGATCAAATAAATGCAGTCTTGCTGAGCATTAGAGACTTCTTTCAAAAATCTTTACAAAAATCTTAACTCTAAATTTTTACACCAAACGGTAGTGCATAACATTCCTATATAATATGATGCAGCTTTGCAAAAGTTATTATACTTTAGTTCCTTTTCACAGTTTCCTAAAAAACATTTTCATAAAAACATACTGTAGTCAAATGTATTATGCACACGCTCTAGGAAGCTTGATATTCTGTTCCTATAATATTTGAAAATCTATGCTTTGGTTAAATCTATGCTGTGGGCAAAGATTTGTGTACATAAAACATTACATATTTTTTGTGCTTTTCTCTCATTTTTGCTATCAAATAAACAACTGAAATGTGTGAAGCCTCAAGCGTGCACCTTGATGTTGTATGTAGCTCCAGGGGTGAGTGTGTTCAGCAGGGTTTCTGGGATATCCAGGCTCTTGGTGACCTCAGTGAAGGTTGGATCGGGATATGGACACATTTCCTTGTATCTAATGACAAATGAGTGAATTGTTGGTTCGAGAGGCATTGGCATCCGCCAGGACAGCAGGATCCCAGTGGAACCGACTCGCTCACCTTCTGGCTTAGAGGGGGCCGCAGGTACTGCATACACATAAATAAAACACAAATAATGAATTAATTTGAGCATTTTGTGATGCGTTCAGTATATTATCCTACTTTATGAGCTTTATTGAATACTTGAACCTAATTGGTTACTTGCAGCAATTATTTTATGTAGTTTTTACACACAATTAATTTTAATTCATTGTCACTTCTTGCATTTATATTGCCATTATATCCTCTTCTTCTGCAATGAAGCAGGACGGATATTGTTGCTCTGACCTAGATTTAGTATCATCCAGGTCATTATCAAATTTAGAGGTCTTTCAGAAGGCGTTTGGCTCGCTAACAGCTATCCGTTGTTGTGGAGGTGTTAGCCATTTAGGAGCATAACAATATACAGCCATCAGAAAGCGTGACCCGACCATGCCATTCTCACAGGGACGAGCAAACAGCACCCTGGGAATGTGATACCAACCTATCAAAGCCTGCTAACTGGAATCAGCAACAATTATGCAAACATAAATACACACACACACACACACACACACACACACACAAATTTCAAATGGAACAAAATGCATATGGATTCATGTACAACATCTCAAAGGGTTTCGCCTTTCAATTTTCGTCACTGGTTCCATGCTTACAAAACAATACAGTTGTACAGAGATGGTATCAGATGGTGCTTTGATGTATAACATGGCACTGCATGATTATTGTATTCATGTACCATGGAATTTACATGGCACTTACTGGTACTGAACAAAATACTGTTATAGTATAACAACATTTTCTACATTACATTTGTAGATAAGGGCATTTTTTTATCTTAAAAATAGCTGTTCTTTATTGGCCTCTGTGGTTCCATGAAGAACTTTTAACATCCATGGAATCTTCCTATTGTTATTTACAGTGGAAAAACGTTCTTTATATTATTAAAATGTTCTTCACACTAAGAAAAAAATGGTTCTTTTAGGAACTGCTCACTGAAAGGTGCTTGACAAGCAAAAACAGATAAAAATCTCAGGAGGAAGTCAAAAGAATTATATATAAGATAATAGTGGTTTAAGAATGGAAGACACAGACTTACAGGACTCAGTAGTGGTGACGAGTATTCGGCTGACAGGTGAGCTGAACCCTGATGAGGCCACTGCATTGACCGTCACAGTGTATGACGTTCCAGGGGTTACACTGGACACTTGAGCCTAAAACACAGAATACACACAATACATATACAGGGTACACATCTACAACCAACGTAACATGGTGACAGATACATCCTTTGTTGTTTCAGTCATCGTTTAGAAGGCATAATTCCATACATTTTTCTATAACAACTTTATATATTAGATCATATGAAATGGCACTGTATTGGTTTGCACCTTATTTTTTTGTTAAATATGTAAATCGGTCACGTTTTGAGGTGATAATGACAACATCTTAGAAGATTCATTGGTGTTAATGCTTCATTTGTGAAAAAATAAAATAAAATTATAATGTCAAAAACAAAAGACATAAGTCTGATTAGCAATAATGTGCAAATGTTAATAAATATTTACAATAAGCTTTTATGATAGGATACATTAAATCTATAAAAAA
>JAFVLL020016775.1:0-62398 GCA_021397915.2 Tor tambroides
TTTTTTGAAAAAAAAAAAAAAAAAAAAAAAAAAAAAATCATCAGACTACACAGCTACGGCTGACTGGAAAATTAGTTTGGAGGAGAAGCTGATATTTTATTAAAATATAGCAGACTGCAAATACACACATACACTTATGCCCATACACACATGCATTCTCTTTCTGTAAGAGTTCGATAAGAGCTTCTTTCTTCCTCAGCTCATTTCTGGAAGCCTGCCAGTGGCGGACCACAGCTTTGTGAGCTGGACAGAGCAGCGGCATTCCCAGGAAGTCTCTCCCTGCCATATTACCCCACATCCTCTTCCGTCCGACCCCCACTGCCTAGTATTCTATCCTCAGCTAGACCCAGGGGCCCGGGGATCCTCCGTAATGCAGCCTCATTGATTTATAATTCCGTGCTGTGCTGGCATCCAAGTGTAGAAATTACACATGTTGACAATGGGAGCACTGCTTGTTCGAGCCGAGGTAAAGGTCATCATTTAGACGCTGTGGCTTTGTTCCCAAGCCTCTCGAACGGTGTATTAACATCCAGAGCAAATCCAAGCCAGCAAGTTAAAACACAGCAAGGATGCTCCATCATGAAAAAGCCAGTGCACTTTGATAATGCAGTACAACGTTGCTTCCCACCGATGTCTGCTGTTTGTATGTTCCGTATGGACTAATGTGGGTTTGCCAGCCGTCAATTTTGCTCCATTCATCCGAAACACACATTTTTTGATCTGATACACCTCTTGGTATGAATGACAACAAATATGCACTCAAATCCAAGGTCGGCAAACATTAACATAAGTGTTTCTGAAGGAAGTGCTTGAGCTGGAATGGAGTGACATCTTCACGACCTCCCTCAGGAAAGCTTTCTCTCAACAACAAGCCATTTTTCAAATTTAACACACCCTCTCTTGTCCCTAGTTAAACATCTCTCGATAGAGCGTGCCGTCTGAAGTGCCTACGTGAACTGTGTGCTGTGCATAACTGAATAGATAAGGGAGTGACTTGTTGATTGAAAGGATTCAATTGAATTTAAGTTTAAAAAGCTAGACACTATTATTACAAGGTAGCAAACAAATAAAACAGAGATATGGCAATTTTCATGTTCGGTATATACACTCTACTTCTTTATAGCATTAGCACCAATAAACTGTATTAGTAACCCCACCTTAATCCTCTCTGCTGAGTAAGACTTTACATCCCCAGACTAGTCAATTAGTCTATGCAATGTCTCAGCTTAAATTTTTAACTGTATAGATGAGCCTTGTGCCCTAATAGAACACATGCAGCAGTTTTCTAGCCTCTGAAGAACAAGCCAGTCAATAACCTAAATAAAACACTCACCGACAGCAGTGAAGGCGGAGGTGAAGAGAGAGAGAGAACGTCATCAAACTACTCCAGAACAGCTGATACAAACAAAACCACTGACCAAGCCCACGCCGGATCTGTACACACATCACCACAAAAAGCTCGGTTGATTTCTGCAGAACTGAAACGCCCACCATTCATAAAGTGGTACATATCTTTGACCCTTGTTTGTTTGTTTATGAAATATTCTGGCAAATTTAATTACGTCTTTAGTTACTAATACAAATTGTAATACTCCCAGCTCGTTCAACACAGTATTTCCATGTTCCGATACAGATTATCCACAAAACGTAAATACAGAAAATATCACTGGAAGTGTCACTGTTCAATAAATAAATAAATTCATAAATAAATAATGTATATATTTTATATATATATTGAGAAGCAATTGTCTTTTTATATATCAGTACTGTATTAGTTGCAAAATTACAAGTAAACTAGTAAACAGAACTGAATGTGAGCTTGATTTAATCAAAAAGTATGTCAAATCTAAGATGTAGCTTGCATTTTAATTTTTAGATGTTTATCTAATTTATTTAAAAATTACATATAGCAAATGTGTATTGTATAATGCATTAAATTATTATTTTTACTTCAACCTTTTTGTAAAATAAAGCTACAAAAGCCAAAAAGAGTATTCATAATATTGATTTTAAAAATAAGATACACAAAAATATAATATTTAATTTATTTTGAGAGATACTGGATAATCAGTCCACAAGCTATTTTTATAATTATTTGGTAGAATTTGTATCGTATTCATGCTTGTGCAAAAAATATATTCGGCCTGGCATTTTCACAAGCCTATGGTACTATGCTTTCAGCCCAACGAGAATGACCGTGTCAAGGTCCCAATTGCCATCATTTGTTTCAAACGATTAGTGTCAATAATTACTTCCCTATTAATGAAATGCATCTGCTATCGCAAACAACATCATTATGGATTGGTTAATTGGATGAGTTTAGGCATATTAGCCAATATTACATCTAAGCATGGAGGGGTGCTGCTTTATGGTCCATTTTCAGCTAATTGCATTTTGGGCCCTTGTTACAAGCATCATGAATGTGCATCTGCCATGAGAATCTCTCTCTCTCTTGATCAATGTATGGTAGAAATGTAATTATCAAGTCAGTGAAGGTGTAGACAGCCATGTCTGTTTGCATCCTCGCCTACCATCCAACATAGCATTAACAAAACATGTTCTGATTATCTGCTTGGAGAAAACATGTTTAGATATTTAGAGCATGAAATTATCTATGTTAAATCACACAGTATATTTTTAAAGGAATAATCCAGGTTCAATATACTGGAATATATCTTTTCTGGACAAAGAATAAACAAATGTGGTTTATAGTGAAGTACTCCCAATGGAAGTGAATGGGATCAATCTGTAAACATTAAAATAGTCACTATTTCAATAGTACTGTATAACCACAAAATTGTATAAACCTATCCAAATTTACAACTTTCCTGTCAAGACAACAAAGCCTTGACCCCAAAATAATCATAAAAAATATGGAGAACAACTTCAATGTTTCAATAGAAGAGTCAAATTAGTGCTTTTAAATAAGCTTTAACATTTACAGAATGCTTTTAAATTCTCAAAAAATTGTACCCATTGACATATTTCAAACTTGATTTTTTTTTAAGTGTGTGTGTGGGGATCAGTCAATCAACATTACTCCACAATTGCAGTTGACTAAGCTTAACTGAACCTGGAATATTCCTTTAACAAGAGATGTAGAGCTCCAAGATGGTGGAGGAAGATCTGTATTATGCCCGCATTTCCTCTTCTTCCCTTCCTAATAACCCTAGTGCCACCTAACAAAGTACAGAAACTCTGAAACATTGCTTCAGAATGATACCGGAGGCAAAGGACCTTAGGTGAAGGTCAGACGAGAAGCCTCTCTTCACAGCAGAACCTGAGGCAGACTGATGTCCTTCTTAGATTCTCTCCCCTTTTCTCCTCACTTACGGCTAAAATACACTCTTATTCTTCTGGTCTTCTCCATCACATCACCCATATGACCCTGGCTAATGCTTGATGTCAACCCAGACTCAAAAAAACTCAGCACCACTTTAGCTTGAGGTGGCCCGTGTCCACCAGCTCCATGGAAGGTTGAATGCAAAGGCGACATGGGCATCAGTGTCATTGTCAGCCACTATCGGTCCTAATCCATCCCTCCAGAGCCAGTGGCGTCCATTCGTTCCCCTGAGCACCTGCTGACATTGCCCTCTACCCTTCACTACACTCTTCTCAGGCTGTGTAACAACCATCAAGCCCTGTCATACCACACCATCCGTTCCCCCAAGCACCCCGCACATCACAGGGCTGGGGCTGAAATAGGATGGAAGACGTCCTCTTAAGTTAGCATTGCTATAGGCTACATGTTTCAGTTTGGAACAGACCCTGGAAGACTTGGCAGACTCTGTCTGTGTCATTTAATTGAGACTCTTTGACTTCTTAAGGTCTTCATTATGCAGCATGAGGCAATACAGGTCTAACACTGAGAAATGTGGAAAAGAAAGAGAAGTGAAGTGCACAATTTATCCATGAGAGGTTTCTCATTAAGAAAACAAATACATCACAGTACATCTGTGTGATTTAAAATGGCAGTTCTTAATGTTTTGCTTCAGGCCAAATTTGAGCTTAGACATCAAGAGGAGACCCAACACCATAGCAAAATTGTTTAATGTAGAGAAGTAACACCCTTAAAACAAAATATTATAATGTATTAAACGGGTCATGAAATGGAAAATCAAAACATACGCAACGTTTCAAAGGTTACTCCCCAAAGCTCACTCCCCAGTTTAAAATATGAGTTTTTGTTTTCCATCCTTCTGAAACACCAGGATGTGAAATCGACCCATTCTAAATGGATGTAGACAAACTGCACCTCCAAAAACTATGCATACCCATTCAAAAAAGAAAGTTATTAAAATGCATGGGTGAATACATTTAATTCATGCATGCATTTAAATATATTTTAAATGCAAGTCTAATTAATACATTTAAATTAAGATTTATATTCTTTCCATTTACAATATTTTCTGTCGCCATTGCAGTGGCAATCATATATTAATTATCTACTACCTGCATCCCTCTAATGTTAAAGGTACTGAAATAAACAGATTTAATTAAGCTCCACCACTGTTTAACCAGTATGTCACGAAAATCCTGATTAAGAAGATCATCTAATGTTATTTTTAAATGCTTTGTTTCCAAAATCTGGCAGAACTTTACTAATGTCCTGTGCATAGTGCCAGCTTGTTTTCCACCAGACTTCAGGGACCCTTGAGGATTAGTGCTACCATCTGTCTGTATATACCTTCCAGATGTGTTATATGAATACATTGATAAATATGTTGACAGAAAACAGAGGACAGTAAGTGTAACAATCAAAAGAGGAGCAGCAGTGCCAGATCCCTGCTAAAATTAGTCTATGTGCAATGCATCTCTCCGGTCATTCAGTGGCCTACACTTGCCTTAGGGATCAAATCAACAAGCTATGAAAGATGGCAGATGGGGCCAGTGCCCAATTTGGAGCTTTTTTTCTGTTATTTAGACTGGCGGCAAAGAGGAGGCATGACTGTTTTTGTGGTGGCCATGCCAACATTACATCACCCTGATGTGCACTAATGATCTGAAGCCCTGTGACAGAGTCATCCAAGCTCGCTTGTGAGAAGGTAAGAGTCACTCCGCTAAAGGTCACAGTCTCCAAAATACGGAAAACAAATGTTGACAGAACAATGAGCATTGATTTTTTTTCTTAATTTCTTAATGGACTTGCTATAAATATAGTCACAGTCAAAGGCTGAATCATCTCTTTCAGGTAGCAAGAGCTCTTCTACTACTGAAGGATTGGATATTTAACCTCTTTGGTCTCCCTTTGACATAAATAACATGTTTTTGCTGTCCCATCCCGTGGAAAATTAGTTTATATATAGTAGTCAACATTTGAAGTGGATCAAAACCTTTCATCAAAGTTGTCCTAAAACAAAAACAATACCCGTTCTTGCCTTCCCTTACGAAAAAGAAGTTTATTCAAGTGTGCTATTAGTATACTTCTTTTAAACTAAAAATAGGAAAGTATACTTTTAGTCTACTTTTTATGTACTTCTCAGAAATATACTTAAAATGACATTTAAGTATACTTGACATACTTAGAAAAAAATCTAAATATATTTGAGCTATACTTGTGCTCCTACAGTCCGTGTTTCCATTGTTATATGGTAGGGGGCGCTAATACACATCTTCTGTGCAGAATTTCCAAAAAAAAAAAAAAAAACACACAAGTGAAGAAGAAACCGAAACAACAGATGCTTCCATGTAATCTAACACCATCATCAGACATAAAACAGCATCAAAACTGTGTAACATTATGGAATAAAATGTCACCAATGAAGAGGTAATAATGACTGTCAAGCTTTGGGGTGTTGATCGACTCCATCTACGTTTTGATTATCATTCTGAATCCAATTCATAGTCTTTTTTCAGCTTTTTGTTAAAATTTTTGTTTATTTCTTTATTTTTTTGTGTACTCAAAGTTTACTACTGTTATACTTAAAGTATATATAAAAGTATACTTTTAAGTACTAGAAAGTGGGCCAATTTAGTCCCAAGGAGTATAGAAATAGTACACATACAAGTATACTACTAGCACACTGATATTTGTATACTTACTACATAAAGTATACTTAAAAATATACTTGAACTTTACTTAAGTATACTTAATAAAATAAACTTGAAGTATACTACTTTTTGGTAAGGGTTAGGGCAACTTTGATGAACTTTTTGATCCACTTCAAATATTGACTACTTAAAGTAAAAAGGCAGTGCAGCAGTTTCAAGTACAAAGCAATGAACTTCAGCCCAAAACAACACTTTAGAAAATGCTAAAATAAATGCATCTAGCTATGCAAACTCTACCATATGCTTTTGCATTCTGAAATCACAATGAAATTTGTAATATTTACATTCACAATTATGCCAATGCATTTAACCTAAACTACTAAGGTACAGTACACATTTTATCATTGGAGAATCGCTTGGTTTAATTAGTAGAGACCAAGGTCTGATTTCTAGGGAACTAATAAAATTGACACATTATACTGTAAGCTGCTGTAAATAAAAACATCTAACAAACGATATTGTAAAAATAAAATCATATTCATGAAACTTCGTCTGAATAATAGCAACTTTGATCTAACATTTTTACCCCAAAAATAACACAAGATTGCACGGTAAGCATGCATAACAAGAATGCACAATCACAATGTGTTGTCCACCCTGCCAAAATTAGATTAAGCCAGCCTAAGATGGTTTGTTTTAATGGTTTTACAGGGTTTTGGGCATTTGACAGCTAGTCATACTGGCTAAACCAGCTAATACCAGCTTGGCAAGGCTAGAACACCAGTTAAACCAGCTTAAACTGGATAAGACCAGCAAACCACCTTAGGCTGGATTTACTGTAGCTGTTTTTTTTTCAGCTGTGTGTGTGGAAATCAAGTGGTTTCTGGTCTTGCAGGAGTGCAGCTGAGACATTATGTTTGTAATGGTAGTCAGTGTCAAAGCTTGTTTATGAGTGCACTGAAAAGAAATACCTTTTCATTAGTCCGTGTAATTCCAGAGCGAAGCGGCATACCTTTGACTTGAAATGATATTTGAAGGAAAATCAATCAAGTACACAATCAAAGTATGTCTGTATGTTCAGAGTGCTGCGCAGTGACCTTGCCTCCTACGTTCAGGTTCACAGGACATCTGTTATCCCATGACCCCATCTTTTCCACCATCTAACAACACATTTAACATACAAAGTTATCGAGATGGCCATGAGAACACCTTCAGGCATGGCTGAGCTTCAGCTTCACGCAGTGGCAAACCTCCTCAGATGCCACGTGTGTTGATGCATCTGGCTAGACTGGGAACAAGTGATCCTGGCAATGCAGCGAATGGCTTTTTCTGTGACTACATCTGCCGGTGCATTCTCATTTCCATCCAAGACCCTCGAAGGCCCGTTTCATAACAGCAGGCAGGCAGACTACGCTACTGCTGTCGCATAGCAATTACCCCATTTATATATTCATTGTACTGTGTGTTTTGAAGCATCATATTTAAAGGGTTACTCCACCCTAAAATGAAAATTTTGTCATTAATCACTTACCTCCATGTCGTTCCAAACCCGTAAAAGCTTTGTTCATCTTCGGAACACAATTTAAGATATTTTGGATGAAAACCGGGAGGCTTGTGACTGTCCCATTGACTGCCAAGTAAATAACACTGTCAAGGCCCAGAAAAGTATGAAAGGCATTGTCAAAATAGTCCATCTGCCATCAGTGGTTCAATTGTAACGTTATGAAGCCACGCGAATACTTTTTGTACACAGAGAAAACAAAAATAACGACTTTACTCAACAATTAATCTCCTTCGCATCTGCATAGCGCCATTTTGGAGAGTATCCGCTGGATGCAAACTGTGTATGCTGTTCTGTGTCAGCTGCATACGCTGCACAGATACGCTGTTTTTGTTCAAATAAAAGCGTAAATAAATGTAGAAGACGTATCCGTGTGGCGCAGCTGACACAGAACAGCGCACGCAGTTTGCGTCCAGTGGACATTCTCCAAAATGGCGCTACCGTGAAACGGATGAGACGCGGAGGAGATGAATTGTTGAATAAAGTTATTTTTGTTTTCTTTGCATTCAAAAAGTATTCTCGTAGCATCATAACGTTATGGTTGAACCACTGATGGCAGATGGACTATTTTGACGATGTCTTTCATACTTTTCTGGGCCTTGACAGTGTTATTTACTTGGCAGTCAATGGGACAGTCACAAGCCTCCCGGTTTTCATCCAAAATATCTTAAAATATTTTCCAAAGACGAACAAAGCTTTTACAGGATTGGAACGACATGGGGGTGGGTGATTAATGACAAAATTTTCATTTTGGGGTGGAGTAACCCTTTAATGACTGTTTGAATGACAACTTGGAAAATTCGCTATATATGGAAAAGTTGATTTTATACATTCCAATCTAGACTCTACATGTCAAAGATTGAGTGTACAAGAAATGCAACTGCAAATCAAGCAGCAGTCTCAAATTCAGAGCTCCCTCTTCAAACACAAACCAGTAGACCCAAGGACTGCGTGACTCTGCCCAGTTAGCGCTCAATAAAACATCAAAGATATAAAACACACAGACATCATCATCACACTCTCGCTTTCTTTCTACATTCGCCTGCTTTTCTTTTTCTCTCTCAATCCGACTGAATTCAGCCATGTATTACTGACAAGACAGCTCATTCATCACATTTCCAAAGCATTCAGAAAGAAAAAAATCTCTGTCTTTCTCTCCTCAATATTCACACGGACACATAATGAGAATAGTTCTGTCACATTGAGATACTTCCTGGGTAAACTCCTCACATTAACAGACCGCCTAATCGGTTTTTATCTTCAGGCTAAGTCACGGACGAACCGGTAACACGAGTGGAGAGAATCATCACTATGGACAGGATAACAGAGGGGCCAGTTTCAACAGCCAGGGTTATTTATTATTCAATTATTTTAAATATTTCAGGGCAGACAGGATGTGCATGCAATCATGAATATTTCAGTCCCTCCTACAAAGGAGGGGGCCACTTGTCCACTACCGTCAGGGGTGCGCTCACATACTCCTCGACGGAGCTGTGGGACATTCACGCCCAAACCTGAATGGCTGTCCTTCAGTCTGGAAATAAATAAATAATAAAAAAATAAATTAATATTCTGTCCCCTCTCCATCTGGCCTCAGTTGCGTGAAACAATAGCACAGATATGAGGCTGTCAAACCCCCTCCATCACGCCTTCAATCTCTGTTTGCATTTTCGCACCCCTCCTTTCTCAAATGTGGTCACAAGACGGCCACTAAATTGCTTCATGCAAAGGTGCCGTGGTTGAACTCGTGGGAGAAGTGACAGCAAAAGTAATTACGTAGGGCACAAGGAAAAGAAAAAAAACTGACAACAATCGGTCGACCGCCAACTCTAAAACTTGCGAGAGCATCTTAATGTGTAGATTTAAATATTCCTCATCGAAATGACATATAGCTGGTGTTAACCCCCTGCAAACCCCCTCTTCCCAACCTCCCACCTTTATTTCCAACAAATGGGGGATCCTGTCAAAATGAGGACCATCTCGCACTGTAATTATCCCCTTTGTCCCCCAACATCCTAGTAATATCCGCCAAGGTGCGAAGGAATAAATCACGGTTTTAACGCCAGACCTAAGCACTGATTAAAATGCAATCCATTCACGGAACCTTCAACATTAATTAAACAGAACAATTTATGTAAATAGTTCACAAACACAACTCTGACTTACATTCCCCCCTTTTTTCTTTTCAGCAGTCGTTGCGGTAGACTAATCTCAGCTCTGTCAAACCTGAATTGCACTTGGTCGCACATGCAAGACATCGAACTTGACTAACATCTTACCTTAAAATGCTATTTGTGATCCTATACTCCACAGGCTGGCTGAAGCAAAGCAATGCAAGACCCAAATCTCTTCAGTTTAGCCCCGCAAAACAACAAACACAAGAGCCTGAGATGCAAATCTATTTTCAACTCTTTTTGTCCTTGCTTCAGATTTCCCTTGATTACTCCCTGCTTTTATAATCCCGTCCTTTTCTTCTCTATTATTCTTTTTTTTTTCCTTTCAACGTCTTCGGTTTTCAATGCCGGGGCTGAGGGATGCTGCCTGTCTCTGTGAGACTGAGAAAGGAAAAAGAGAGAGAGAGAGAGAAAAACGGAGGCAGCTCTCTTCCTCGTGCGCAAGGTCCTCCCGTCAGTGGCTGAAGGCAGCAGCTGCGCTCCAACCTCGAAGAATCCTGCCGTGCACCGCTCCGCTTAGCTCATCCTCCACAAGAGCTCGCATCCCGGAGAACTTTCAGACTTGCATGCACAATGCTCACTCCACATCCAGGCTGAAAAGGAGCACAAACCTTTAGTGTTTAATCCGTGTGTCAGTTATTTTTTTCTGGATCGTGGATTTAATTGTCTCTTCTCCTACCCAGCACAATGTCTAGATGCTCGGAATATTGAACATTGTGCTCCCTCTCTTTCTCTCTCTCTCACACGCTCGCACATATGCACACACGCTTGCCCTCCCTCTCACAGTTCTTTCCACCCCCTCCATCCATCCATCTCTCCCTCCCTCTTTCTCACTCTCTTGCTGCATAAGAGTCTGACAATTACTGCATTTGTGTTCGGAGTTATGTCAAAGATAAAGGATCGCTTCCTACTTTCCTTAAGCAGGAATAACACGTGGCTCCATATGCGATGGAGAACGTGCAAATAACGTAAAAAATTAATGAATGATAATGAAGGGAAACCATGCTCTTCACAGCTGTTCCTGTCTCCTGAGCAAGCACACCATCCACCCCTCCAATGAAAAAACTGTACCGGTACCATTGGAAGGGTCACCATTCAGTGTTGGCCAACTGTCAACAGTGATTGAGGAGGTAGATGAAAATAGAAGCAGATGAAGCAAGCAGATCAGAGCGCTACCAGGAAGCAAGGACAATACACATCGAACAGCAACCGTGGAATCATATAATTAGCGGCATAAACAAAATTGCCAATTCCCTTATCGCCTCGACACACATATGCAGGGAGAAAAGCCTCCGGGGGGCTCGTGAATGAGAGGCAGTGGCAGAACTAATAAAAAACAAAAAGAGGATTGGCCTGAACAATGGTATGAAGCGGAAGAGTCTTGCTGTATCTGGGCCTAACCGGGACACACACAAACAAACAAAATAAACGGAGGTGACATATTTGGCCTACTAAGTTGTTTGGAACTACTTTTAATGAACGATTCTGCAGACACTGACATTTTGAGGTGTGGATAGCTTATATTTCTGATTAGCTGCATGGTTATACTAGAGTTAGCATTAAAGATGTCATTTTTCGATGTTAAATGGAGTCAGGTTAATATGTAGGTTGATTTCCCAGGAGAGTGTATACACTGACTCTCACTATCAAAACACTGCTGTTCATTTCAGCATTCCAAACAACTTAATAAAGCCAAATATATGCTTTTTTGGGGGTGGGGCCATCTATTTCATCAACCAATGGCAGGGGGAAGTGATCAGGAAACCTGTCTCAAAACAGTCATTATTTTGACAAATATATGTTGACAGAAATTACACACTTAAGATTTAAGTATATATGTATAAAAAAAGTTTAATTTGTTAACATTAGACATAATTAGCATTTATTAAAATTGTTACACTATTCTGCGAGGGTGCATTAAAATGGTGAAGTAACAGTAAAGACATTTAGAATGTAACAAAATATATTCATTTCAAATAAATGCTGTTGTTTTCAGCTTACTTTTCAAAGAATCTTGACTAAGAAGAAATGTTTTATGAAAACCAAATCAACATATTTCTGAAGGATCATATGACACTGAAGACAGGAATATGGCTGCTGAACCTTTGCTGAACCTACACTCTTAAAAATAAAGGTGCTTCACGATGCCATAGAAGAACCTTTTTGTCTAAATGGTTCCATAAAGAACCTTCAACATCTGAAGAACCTTTCTGTTTCACAAAAAGTTATTTGTGGTGAAAGAAGGTTCTTCAGATTATAAAAAAGGTAAGCAAGAGATGGTTCTTTAAAGAACCTTTGACTGAATGGTTCTTTGTGGAACCAAAAATAGTTCTTCTATGGCATCGCTTGAAGAAACTTTTGAAGATTTGTCATCAACAAATTACAGTACATTGAAATATATTTAAATTGTAATAATATTAATCAACTGTTTACATTTTAATATTATATTATATTATGTATTATTTAACAAATAATAATAATAAAATACCAAATGCATACAAACCGTATTGTAAAGCATCAACAAAATGTTTATTTTTATAAAACAAGAGGAAAGCCATAATATGAATATTATTTAATCACCAATCCTTGAATCTGTGACCAAAAGATACAGCAACTCTGTTGAGAAACTATCACTAGCATTTTAAAGAAACATTTTACTATAAATTTAGGTTATCATCCAACTTTAATCAACCAGCACCTTTCAGAACTAGAAAACTAGAGCAGTTTGCATAAGAGACAACCACATGAACAGTACTAAGGTGTAGAAACTCATTCATATATTCAGATACATTAAATATTGTAAGACAATCAATTTTACCAATGCCGCTTTGCTCATTTTATTGCATAAAAGCACATACAAAATTGTGACTCCGTCTGTTGTGCTTTTGCAGAAACTCACATATTTGCAGATGAAAAAACAATATGAAATTTCCTGTATATGAAGGCATATTTTTAAATGCTAATGCTTGTGTACTTCTGTCTGCTTATCTGAACATAATTAAAGTAAATTAGAGAGGGTAAGAGCAAGCGAAAATACACTTAATGTGACTACTAGCATGTTATTTCTAAAATGAACAAGGGTCAACAACTGTAAAGATTTCAACATAGTGTTTTTGATTTGTATCGAAACTCTTCATGCCCTATGAGAAAATGCACATAAATACCAAAAGCCTCCAAGTTCACTGTTTTAATTATTGGCCATCTGGCACCAGGCATTAATAACTCATCAGAAATCTATCTATCCCCACAATGACACAGAACTAAGATTTAACAAATGCTATTGCCAGATAAATGATTATGGTTTAGATGTTTTAGTCATCTTTTGTGTTGGTTAGTCATAATGTTATACATCAAGGCCATAACAACAAATACAACTGACTGTAACCATTCTAATTTATTCTAAATAAATCAAAGCAATGCTGACATTATTCAGTCTAGCACACAGTGTTTGAGAAAGAGGCACAATATGTTCTTAGGCCCAATCATCTGTCACTGTGGACATTCTCTGTTCAGCAAGGAGTCAAAATGAGAATAACATTTAATGTGGTGCAACACGGTTACATTACAGTTACAGCATGAACTGATAATGAACTGCTAAACTCTTCAGTATTAACGGTCTTCACAATAAAATCAACAAGACTTCAGTTCATCTCTAACAGAAGAATCGTAAAGGCCTGATTTTCCCCCTCCTGTGGTGTTGATAATGGAGAAGACAAATTTGGCCTGATCCACATCTTAAGAGTTGTTTTAGCCTTCCAATCAAATGTTTTAGACGGAGAAAAACATTCCAACAAGGGCAAGTAGTGCTTAATAATTCGAATCAATGCTGAACAGAAGAGAAAACCTCAAAAAGAAACTGTGCCAAGCCATCAAGCATCCATCCACAAATGACTTTGATTGAGAGGCTCTGGTGGCCAGCAGCAAGATGGAGAACAGCTAATAAATTACAAAAGATAAAAAGTGATATCAAAGCAGTCTGCCAAAAAGCAGCAACTTCTCCTTTTGAAAAGTTATTAACTGAACACTAAAGGAATAGTTCACACAAAAATGTTTTTTCACCATTTACTCCTAACCATTTTCTTTTCTTTAGCTTTTTTTTTTTTTAACACAAAGCTCCAAAAAGCATATACACTACCTTTCAAAGGATAAGATTTTTTTTTTTTTATGTTTGACAAACAATCTTGTGTTCAGTAATGCTTGTTGCATTTATTTGATTTAATATGTAAAATGCAAAATGTGTCAAATTATTCCTGTGATGGCAAAGCAGAATTTTCTAAGTTTATTCCTCTAATAATCAAAACCTGAAACATGCTTGCACATTCCATAACAGTAAATGTGCTCTTCATAACTTAGATCTTCATATATAAGCCACATTTTTAAATCAAAATAAACTTGCTCTCCTTTACCTTGTTCCACGCATTGTGCTACACTCTAAAAAAAAATGATGCTATATAGCACTAAAAGTGGTTCTTTGACTCGTAATCACAGGGGAACCACTTTTGGTGCTTTATAGCACCAAATCTTGGTGCTTCAGTGGTTCCTCAGCGGTTCTTCACCGGTTCTTTGGCATGACTGAGGGGTAATATAGCACCACTACCGTACAAAGAACCTGTTAAGCCCCTTTGAAGATTATTTACGAGCCAAAGAACCACTGTTGGTGCTGTTGTGCACAATTTTTGTTGAAGAAATACAATGCAATATGGCACCTCTTATGGTTCTACATAGCATCATTTGACAAAGGTGCTCTATAGCACCTTTAAAGATATGGTGCTATACAGCACCAAAAGTGGTTCCCCTATGATTACGAGCCAAGAACCACTTTTAGTGCTATAGAGCACCATTTTTTTTTAGAGTGTAGTTGTAAGAGGAGCGAGTGATGTGAGGAGAGTAGAATGTGTAACTCATACTGTGTGTTCTGCGTATGCAGTGCAACCTGCAGATAAGCAAGGCTAAGCCTTCTGGCGGATACCATGGCACAACCAGTACAGAATCCCATTTTTCAGGGGCCGCAATTCACCAAGGATCTAGTCACGCTCTTCAGTGTAGTATGCAGAGTTTCCTGTGGGTCCCTAAACCATCGATCGTCACATTGTGATGCCTGAGCGGACAGGTGTGTCACTGAACATAAGGTCAAATAAATGAGCGTAAAAAGTCAAGTTGCTTGCTTAGTCTGCTGAAAAATGGCAGGATTTGTCAGAGTCACAGTGGGTAATGTGCATGTTGTTGTGATCCTTCTCCAGTCACTGTACTGTCTCTCAACTGTCTCAGACAGGATTTTTCCATCCAAGTCTCTTCAGATTTTGTTTAGGTTGTATTTGCAACTGGTATTACCATCCATTTCGAGTGATAAAATCACAAGTGGTCAGCTGAGAAATACTGCTGTTTAGACATGGTAGTACCATGCATCTAGAATGTGTACCCTCTGACCAAATGGGATCAGACTGCAAGGGGAGGGTCTCCTAATTTTTTCCTGCATGACTCACTAGGTCAGTGTATAACTGCATAATAATAATAATAATAATAATAATAATAATAATAACACATCTATGTGAGCACATCTGAATTGGAGAGACAGCAGGAGAAAGAAAGCATGCATTCTTGTTGATAAAATGTACAATGTAATAAAAATGTAATTTTTCATTTTTATCTTATAATTTTTGTTATATATGTTGGCTTTGGTCAGTGTCTTTGTGGGTTTTGGTTGTTGTGCTGTTGTAGGCTGTAAGGACCTTTGAAATAACTGAAATCATTTAGCATAGTGATATTGAACTCCTTGAAATTAAAATAATTGCACACCTAAGAACGTTCATCAGATTCAAGCATTCAACACCCCCCATAGCACAATATTATTTTTAGCAGCACACATTAGCATTTCTACAAATGCAAATTACATGCATTTTGACTAATAATAAGACTAATGTTAAATTTACGATGATTAATAAATAATTAGCAGTAGTAGTAGAAATAGCAGGAAGAGCAGCACTGATTAGCACTTCTAAACACGCAAATTATGTTCACATGCATGTTCACCTTCAAATGTGATTTGATTTAATGTTTGGCATCCTACTGGCACCTGAATATCAACATGTGATTGGATTACCTGAGATTGATGTTAATACCAGGTGTAAACATGATCTTTTAACAGAAAAAGAAAAAAAAAAAAAAACACTACTGATTCACAATGATGAAAACAAATTACAGCAATACTGAAACAGACATTTCCTGCCAGCTCAAAGCTATTTCTAGAAGTGCTTCATGTCGAGTCTCATGTGTGAGCTTCTGATTCTGTGTGGAATATGCTGGGCTCTGTATGTCAGCTTAGGCTTTTAGTTATGTTTAAGTTTAAGCACTCTAGTGTTGTTCTGAAGAGACAAAAAATCATTTAAAATGACAAAACACTTAAGTCTGTGGTTTTAAAGCAGACGTATATATGCAAAAAAAGATAGCACTGTACTAATTGTCCTTAATACCGAGGACCTATATATAGGCTATGTTCTGGTCACCAAATTAATCTTTCTACATAGCATTTCCATTTTTGTCAGCAATAATCAAATGTAATGCAATTAAACAAATGATTACAACCTAACAGTTCCCTTCAACTTTCAATTACAATTTTAACCTTAACTGAAAGGTTAAATATACATTCACCAATCACATTCAGCAAAGTCCATTTCTCCAATCCACTTACTGCTGTTAACTCTCAATAAAAATGAGTTGTTGTTTTGATGACCAGAAGGAGTAATTTCTTTGAAAAATATAACGCTGCAACTGAGGTCAACCAGAGAGAGGTGAAATGAACTTGTGCTTTCTTTTACAAAGAAAAAAAAGAAAACGTTTTTTTTTCATAATGTTTGAATCAACACATACTGTACTGAATACATAATAATGATAAGATGATTATGAAAATAACACTAACCATAACATGCACAAATCTTCTGTTTTTAATTAAAAAAAAAAAAAGTACTAAGAGAGACACTAGAGACTTCAAACACTATGAGGTGTTAAATAAATCACACATTTTTGGTAAGAAGTTGAGAACTCAGAGAGGCTGATAGAAACTACACTAAGTTGGTCACTGTTAGTTAGCACTGTAAGCAATGAAATGTTTTGATTTGTTGGACAGACTTCATCACACTTTCATCATGGATTTAGAACTACTGATTAGTCCCTTAAGTATCCTTACAAAAAAAAAGGACACTTGTGCCTCAAGGTTCTTATAATGACTTCACTCGCCAACTGATCAACAAAGGAACTCATATAGCATGTCTAAGCATATGTAATTAGTATAATATGGCTCATTAGTCCTAACTAAAACTATTGTGATGACAGGCTGTCTAAACGAACTCCCATATAAGACTGTACTGTATAGATAGATAGATAGATAGATAGATTCACAATAGAACATAGAGAACATAACAAATGTTTAAACAAATAAATTTTACACTTTTATCCACTAAATGAGCTCATTTCAAATTTGATGCCTGCTACAGGTCTCAAAAAAGTAGGCACAGGGACGACAAAGGGCTGAAAGAGCAAGAAATTTGAAAAGATTCAGCTGGGAGAACATCTAGCAACTAATTAAGTTAATTGACATCAGGTCTGTAACTTGATAAAAGGGATGTCTTAGAGAGGCAGAGTCTCTCAGAAGTAAAGATGGGCAGAGGCTCTCCAATCTGTGAAAGAGTGCGTAAAACGATTGTGGAATACTTTATATACAAAGTTCCTCAACGTCAAATTGCAAAGGCTTTGCAAATCTCATCATCTACTGGAGATGGAGATACATAAACTGGAGAAAACTCTGTGCATAAGGGACAAGGCCGAAGACCTTTGTTGGATGCCCATGGTCTTCAGGCCCTCAGACGACACCGTATCACTCATCGGCATGATTCTGTCATTGACATTACTAAAAGGGCCCAGGAATACATCCAGAAACCACTGTCGGTAAACATAATCCGCCGTGCCATCTGCAGATGCCAACTAAATCTCTATCATGCAAAAAGGAAGCCATATGTGAACATGGTCCAGAAGCACTGTCGTGTCCTGTGGGCCAAGGCTCATTTAAAATGGACTGTTTCAAAGCGGAAAAGTGGTCTATGGTCAGACAAGTCCAAATTTGACATTATTGTTGGAAATCACCGACGCCGTGTCCTCCGGGCTAAAGAGGACTGAGACCTTCCAGCGTGTTATCAGCGTTCAGTTCAAAAGCCAGCATCTCTGATGTTATGGGGGTGCATAAGTGCATATGGTATGGGCAGCTTGCATGTTTTGGAAGGCACTATGAATCGCTGAAACAACATATGCTCCCCTCCAGACGACGTGTATTTCAGCAGGACAATGCAAAACCACATACTGCAGCTATTACAACAGCATGGCTTCATAATAGAAGAATCCGGGTGCTGAATTGTCCTGCCTGCAGTCCAGATCTTTCAACTATAGAGAACATTTGGCGCATCATTACACAAAAAATACATCAAAGACAACCATAAACTCTTCAGCAGCTGGAAACCTATATCAGGCAAGAACGGGACCAAATTCCAACACCAAAACTCCAGAAACTCATAACCTCGATGCCCAGACGTCTTCAAACTGTTTTGAAAAGAAGAGGAGATGCTACACCATGGAAAACATGCCTCCGTCCCAACTATTTTGAGACCTGTTGCAGGCATCAAATTTGAAACGAGCTCATTTTGTGCATAAAATTGTAAAATTTCTCAGTTTAAACATTTGTTATGTTATCTATGTTCTGTTGTGAATAAAATATTGGCTCATGTGATTTGAAATTCTTTTAGTTTTCATTTTATTCAAATAAAAAAAAAAAAACGTCCCAAGATTTCCTGAATTCGGGTTGTAGATAGATAAATAAATCACTGAAAGTTGGAGTAATGACTGCTGAAAATTCAGATTTGCCATCACAGGAACAAAAAAAAAAAAAAAAATGAAGGAAAAAAAATGCTGTTTTTACTGTATGTTTAATATAAATAAATACAGGCTTAATAAGAAAAATAAATATTTAAAAAAAATTAATCTGCACAAAATTACACAATAATTCTAATAATTGGTATGACACATGTATTTTAAAGCATTCAGTTGGGTCATTTATTTTAGATAGTTTGCTGTCTTAGTAAGCAGCTGCCTATGTGGGCAGTACATTGTAAGACAATTCGCTAGGTTTTGGAAAAGAGCCATAGTAATTGATGAAGGACAATTTTTATTCTATGTATAAAGTGCTAATGAACTGAATAGAACAGAGCAGTCTGTTCCACATCACAGCAAAAATATTCATTAAATAATGAATAAATGAAAATATCCTTCAGTTCAGCTATATCTGTTATGACTAATTAAGACACTTGTATTAGAAGATGCATATAAGAGCTTTTGAATGCTCAGGCCAGAGCCAGAAAGAGAAACCTGTGTGTGTGGGTATGACAGCCTGCTGACCATATGCTACCGCTGAGCCCACCCATGGAGCAACAGTAGAGGGTCCAGCAACCAGCCCCAGTAACCAGGACTGCCAGCAGGGCATCAGTGACATATAACAACTTCAGAACAATATTTTGAATTAAATGACCAGCAAAAATCCATCAGTTTCCTACAGCACACATCCTTCCAGATCTTATAGTCAGTCATTGTTCAGGGCACAGTAGACAGCATGCACTGTATTAGATGTACAAGATCTGCCAATGAGATGTACAACGAGTCCTCAAATGCCAAAGCAAGAACAAATGAGGTTTTGCAATAAAAGGATAGGCGATCTTTGCACAGACGTAATACATTTGGAATTTGTAGCACAAGCTGTGTGTCATTCTGACATTCAGGAGAGTAATTTAAAACGATTTTTCAAAATTATCTCTGCTTTTACGACAAGACAAACTTGCCAGCATGCATACTTTCTTATCATCTCTGTACCCAAATGTCTGTTGAAGTTTGAGCGGAATCACTCAGGTGAGTTCAACTTTGCCCTTTTATGTCAGGTGAGTAGATTGTTTTGGTCAAAGAAGATCTATAAGCAGTCGTCTGTAAGGTTTAGTTGCAAAGCATAGTTGCAGTCTCTGTGGGTGTCTTTGAACCATAGTGATGAGAGTTCAAAGACCAGCTTTGAAGGACATCTGAGCAGTGGGTACCATCTAGCAACCATATTGGTCTGTCTGCAATCACACTCTGAGTATTTTACATCACTGTTGATTGAATAAATTCTTGTGTTCAGATTTGTATTCATTCTACAGTAGATCAGAGGATATGTACCACTGATGTGAAATGTTTGGCACAGATACTGTATATTGAAAAAGTTTATTTCATAACTTCATAAACAATCAGGCAATAAGGCAGACATTTCAAGATGAAATTGCAACATGCTTTCAGAGCACTTGGGGAGGGGGATTTTTATGCTTTAAAATAGGGCTTTCAAGTGATATTTTTTTGAAATCTAATTAATTACATAATGTGCCGATTAATTAATCAAATTAATGAGATTAATTAATTAACATGCACATCATGTGCCGATTAATTAAATATAAAGTTATTATTGAAGATAATATTTATCATTGTGTTAATTTAGAAAAAAACACTGAATAGACATTACAAAAAAGTAACTTTTAGAAACAAATATTTTAATTCAACATACAAAACTACAAATAAATAGTGAATATGAAATTATTAAAAAAATAAAAATAAAAGCACCAGTAGATGGTGGCAAATCCCTGTCTTAATAAGTGAGTCATTCAGTCATTCATTGATTCGTTCAAATGGCTGATTCATTCAGAAACGAAGCAAGTGACTGCCTTTATGAATGGCTCACTGAATCACTGATTCACTAGATTCGTTTAAAAACTTAGATTCATTCATGAAACACCGCTGTGTGTTGATCAGAGAAGCAGAACAGTTCTCCTAGGGCTTTATTTTCACTGGCTAAATTACTGACAATGTGTCTAAAATGTAATTATTCACACCAGGCAGCCGTGGCCTAATGGATAGAGAGTCGGCCTTGTAACCCAAAGGTTGTGGGTTCGAGGCTTGGGTCCGGCAGGGATTGTAGGTGGGGGGAGTGAATAACCAGCACTCTCTCCACTATATTGCCACAACTGAGGTGAGACCCTTGAGCAAGGCACCAAACCCCCCAGCTGCTCCCCGGGCGCCACAGCATTGGCTGCCCACTGCTCCGGGTGTGTGTTCACTACTGTGTGCATGCACTTGGATGGGTTAAATGCAGAGAACAAATTCCAAGTATGGGTCCCGATACTTGGCCACACACCACTTCCCTTTCCCTTATATTCATTTTTAGGTAAAAACTTCTATGTAACCTTTTTGTCTTTCTACCAGCCAATGATAATTCTGAAAGAAAACACACAGCGTTTGTTATAGTAACACATGCAACTTTCACGCGCATCTGACTGGTAGAACCGCATGCTTGTATTTTAGCATTGCTGATGATGTTAGGGTTATTTTAGCAAATAGTTTGCTCTGTAAATTCTGTTCAGCAGCATTATGTTGAAGAGGGTAGCCTAAACTTTATCACTCAACTGAATACACACGCACTTTAGGTGTTCATGCTCCGTCCACGTCTTTGAACGAGCGCTGTAGGGTATTCTTCAACCGCTCAGGTATGTCAGTACGACCCTTTTCAGGGGCTGCCAAAATTACATTTTAAAACCAGTCAGGGCTATAGAAATGCATCTTAATATTTACAAGTAAATCTCCATAATATGCGTAGGCTAGCCTACTTTATATCTGAACCCCCCCGTAATCCGCACCCTGGTCTTAGGTCAAAAATGACCGACCATAGGAAATGAATGGGAAATTGACAAAAACACAAAAATTCAACAAATTTTTTGTGTGTACAATGTACAAATCTGCTACAGTGCAGAAAAAAGTACACAAAAATGATGGGGTGAAACTCTAAAACATCAAGAGTGCAAAACCAACACATCCATTCACGCATACACACACACTTATATACACACACACCTATGAACTGGTGTGACTGTAACAGCAAATATGTAAAGTAAAAGCAATAATTCAACTACAATGCAGTAAAAAAGTGGACAGCAAGGAAGGAGTTACACTCTAAAACATCAAGAGTGCAAAACAGACACATCCACTCACAACACACTCACAGACACACACACACACACACACACATACACAATTATACACATTCAAATTAACTGGTATGGCTATAACCATATAGCCAAAACGAGTCAGAAAACTGAAATAAGAGGTTGAAATCAGAGCAGAACCAAAAGGATTAAGCTCTGATAAAACATTCCTGTTCATTTTTGTTACATTTTTATAGAATTTAAATGTTTTGTGTAACAAAATGCTTTCTCTGTGTTCATGTTTGACTGTAATAATAATAATTCAAAAACTGACGCTTTAAATCAACATTAAAGCAAAAAAAAAAAAAAAAAAAATCTAAACCTTTACAAAAAGTTGTCTTTGAAAATGTCTAAATATATATCCAAACCCACAACTTAATAAAAATAAGTATTTATGTCTAAAAACAGAAGAGAGAATTGATATGCATTTTATACAGAGATATATGGGAATCTATGGGCTAAACCATGAAGTGCAGATGTTTTTCTTATTTCACTCCCACCAGATGGCACTAATCTGGCTTAAAAAATTGGATTTTAAAGGCATTGTCTCCATTTTAACAAGAAATACTGCCATAATTGAAAAGTAATAGAAAATATTTGAATATTAATATTATCTAATAATATTAAATATTAAAATATTATCTGCAATGGGAAAAATTGATCATAATTATTGCATAAATATTAATTAGTACCATGAAATTCTCTCAAAATACAAAAGAAAAAAAAATATTATTAAACAAAAATGTGTTACATTGATTTTACTGGGGGGAAAAAAAGTTACATTTTATGTCCGGGCACTTTTGACCGTGAAGACCACAAGTGTGACTCCCAAATAAGGAGCATCAGAGGGTTAAAGGAACACTCCACTATTTTTGAAAATAGGCTCATTTTCCAACTCCCCAAGAGTTAAACAGTTGAGTTTTACTGTTTTCAAATCCATTCAGCTGATCTCTGGGTCTGGCAGTAGCACTTTTAGCGTAGCTTAGTATAGATCATTGAATCTGATTAGACCGTTAGCATCTCGCTTAAAAATGACCAAAGAGTTTCGATATTTGTCCTATTTAAAACTTGATTCTTCTGTAGTTACATCGTGTACTAAGACTGATGGAAAATGAAAAGTTACGTTTTTCTAGGCCAATATGGTTAGGATTATTCCAGCGTAATGATCAAGGAACTTTTCTGCCGTACCATGGGTGCAGCAGGCGCAATGTTATTACGCATCGCCTGAAAGTAGTCCCCAGCTATATCATAACTAGTTACCTAGCTGGGGGCTACTTTCAGGTGCTGCGTAATATCATTGCGCCTGCTGAACCCATGGTACGGCAGCAAAGTTCCTTGATTATTACGCCGGAATGAGGGAATGAGAGTACAGTTCCTAGCCATATAGGCCTAGAAAATTTTTCATTTTAGCAACTTTTCATTTTCCATCAGTCTTAGTACATGATGTAACTACAGAAGAGTCAAGTTTTAAATAAAAAAAATAATCAAAACTCTTTGGTCATTTTTGAGCGAGATGCTAACGGTCTAATCAGATTCAATGATCTATGCTAAGCTACGCTAAAAGTGCTACCGCCAGACCCGGACATCGGCTGAATGGATTCGAAAATGGTAAAACTGTTTAACTCTTGGGGAGCTGGAAAATGAGCCTATTTTCAAAAATAGTGGAGTGTTCCTTTAAAGTGATGTGACAAATCACTGTAGCTGTTTAATTAGATGTTGTTGCATCAGGAAGGATTCAGTGATGTAAACATCGTCAACTAACATGATCCTGTATTTATCTCAGGAAAGACCAATATCTAGCTATGTTTTATTGTTTTTATACTTATGGATATGGATATAAACTGCATGTGGAATAAAGAGCCGATTAATCGCTGACTAACAGAAGATATTTATAAGTTTTGTTTCCTACAGTGGATTCGAATCATGGACAATTTCAGCCCATTTTGCAAACCCTTCTGACCAATTTGTTCAAAATTATTTAGCAAATTTGGCATCATTAGCTTTATGACCGAAAACACATATGACATAACTGCTGAAATATAAGGTAAAACGATTCCAAGGTAAGCATATGGTCATCTCTACCATAAAACAAAGAAAAAAAAGATTATTTCACAAGCAAACAAGTTAGTCTGTTGATTCATTCATTCCAATTCACTCACACACTCATGACATATCATTTGTTCATGATATGTGCACATGAAATGTTGCTTTGACGACTGTTATGGATACAAATCTGCATTTATCAAGCACAAAGGACATCTCTGATCTTAGAGTGCCACAGCAGAATGGGCTTAGGTAAGATAACTTGTGCACATCACCCATAATACTATAATAACCCAACTGGGGTGCGTTTCCCAAAAGCAACTATGGTCGCAAGTTCCGTCGTTACCAATAGAGTTCAATAGGACTTACCACCATAGTTCGCTAACGATGCTTTTGGGAAACGCACCCCTGATTAGCCCCTCAGCGTATCAGCCATAATAAGATCCTAGATGTTTATGGGTTAGACCTCTACACCATTCATTCCCACATGTACACATACTGAGTGACAACTCACTACGCAATAGTCATGACTCTTTCCACCCACCTTCAGGAAACAAAAGGTCAGGATGACACACAAGGGACAAATACATGAGTGTATGTGACAGGAAGTCAAAGAAAAGAGACTTGATTTATGCAGGCAAATGTCAGACAACTTGATCATAGAGTGTGAAAGTGCCTCTTTACACTACGAAGTGTCAGAGGCGGATCTTGTTGGATCTGACAGCGCCTGACAGTCGATTCATTTTCTATTGAAAACACAAAGCATTATGATATTGCTCAAGTCAATTTCACGCTTTATTTCATCAGTGTGTTTTCAAAAGGATCTTTGTAATGTTCCTACAGTCAAACAGCTTTAGACGGTCCTACATTGCCGAATATCTGTCCTGAATATTAATTTCATTTCCAGCAGAGATTAGTTTCTAGTGTAGACGTTTTAGTTTATCATGTAGGATTTCTTTCCTTTTTCCCCACTGAAGGAAAAAAGAGGGTTGGGAATACAATTTCAGTGGTTTAGCAACCTGTGACCTACATTAATTCATCAATTTATTGTAGTTTTTAAACTTTAGGAGTAATGATCTGGCCATTTCTTTCTTGGTGTGCTGGCGCTAATGGACCAGTGATATTACTCCAATAAATCTCCTGTCACATTCACAGAGCTCTTGGCATTCATGGAGTGCTATAGCATGCTCTCTCTTCCCATACACACACACCTCACCAAATCTGACCATTTTCAAAGGTCAACAAAATTAAGTCATCATCTGTATCATGTTGACCTTCTATTGAACCTAAATGACAACCATTAACTGGAGAAAATATCTTAAAGGTTACCTGTAGTGAAAGAACACGTTCAACTGACACTCACAATAAACCTACTACAGTGAAATGACCAGACCGAGGTACTTACACGCTACGGATACATAAAGCCTTAATCTTTAAATCAATATAATGTGAATTCCAGCCACCCACCCCCTCCCCGTTCCTCCTCCTAACACCTCAAAGGCCTGACTACGACTAGCGCTGTAATATTTATCACATTCCATGCACATGTCCCTTTCAGGGCCTAAAGTAATTTGTGCTGGCACATTCAACTGGACTAATGCATCAAGGCAATGACACAAAAGACTTAAAATGGGACAGAGGCCCAAATCGTAATGAATCACAATTCTGATAAAGGCCTCAAGGGTCACTGAGGCGAATTCATAAAACAGTTGCACTACTTTACGTGTGGGTTTTGCGGCACAAAAACACGCGTTTTATTCGCCAGGTGCTAAAAGCCCATATGGACCCTTTTCACATGTCTGGGCTTCTCAGAAGCAGAAGTCATCATAGTTGGGCAGACTTCCATAGTGGTGAACGGAAACTACAACAAAAGTAATAGAAAGAGAAAGAAAGAAAGAAAGAAAGAAAGAAAGAAAGAAAGAAAGAAAGAAAGAAAGAAAGAAAGCCTTTCCCAGAAAGGAAAAAAAGAAGAAGATATTACAGTGGCAAGAGGAGTGAAAGATTTCAAATTTGTTATTATTATAAACACATGCAGCAGCGTTAAAAGGGATAGTTCACCCAAAAATGTAATCATTTACTCACCCTTAAGTTGTCCCAAACCTGTATAAGTTTCTTTCTTCTGCTGAATACAAAAGAAGACATTTTGAAGAATGGTGGCACACCAAACAGGTAGCCATTGACCTCCATAGTATTTTTTCCATTTTTCTATTTGGTTTCCTGTTTGGTTACTATTACAATCCTTTTAACTAGTTAATATATTAAAAGAAGAAGAATAATCAAGTTTCTTAACATTTTTCTATACTAGATTTACAATATTAATATCTATCACTGCCACTGTCATTACTTTTGGCACAAACACACCTCCACATGTAAATTAAGCTCATTATAGATTGCATTTTATGCACAAAACTTGGCTCAATTAACTTTGGGATTTCATTTAAATGAGATCTCCACCATCCCTTACAACACACTTAAATGCTGCGGACAAAGACACAATCTGTGTTACAGATGCCAACGAACACTGTGTAACTGATAATTATGATGTGATGGCTGAAGAGTGAAAAATCAGTCACGCTGTTAACAAGTAGGAGGGACCAAGAGTCCACTGTTCAACTCGGGCTGTGGACCTTATTTTATCATAATTAACCAGCAAGATGACTAACAGAAGCAGAGTCCTTCAATCCGCCACGTGCCTTGCCCGTGTGTTTGGTCATTTGCATACAGTAATGAATCTCTAAAAAGCAAGAAGGTAGGGTTTTAAGTGTCATTATCTTCATATTTTAATTTGGTTGCAAGGTAGTTCCAAGGCATTTTTCAAAGCAAAACTACTAATGGCAAATAATATCCCTGGGGAGGATGGGTGTGAGATACGCTCTCAGTCTAAATTAAAATTGCTTGCTAAATTTAGTTTGTTTGTTTTTTTTTTCATGCAGTGAATTACTAGAAATCTGGATTTCATTCATTCTAAAGCATTACAAATACACTATATATATATGTATTATTCATCAATAATCAATTTATAAATAAATGAATACATTTATTAATAAGTGTTTACATGAAAAAAGTTCAAATAAATTATCAGTCACCAAATTCTGGTTGTCTAAACTTTACATTCATGCATTTAGCAGATGCTTTTATCCAAAGCACCTTACATTGCATTCAAGTTACAGTTTTTACATTTTATCAGCTCTTGCTTTCCCTGGGAATTGAACCCATGATCTTGGCATTGCTAGCACCATGCTCTACTATTTGAGCTACAGGAAAGCCTAACTTGTTACAATACTACTACTGTTTCTAACTGTATAGTTCTGTCCTACAAAACCAGCTTCGTGATATGGCGCAGAATCTTTGAAGAACTCCTTGAGACATGGTTGAATTGTGAGAGTACTTGAGCACTGAGTCTCAGCTGAATTTAAAGTAACATCACTGAGAATGATACACGTTGTGCCAGAGAGGTTAATTGGACAGGCAATGTATCTCTCTGGAAGGCAAATGTACATGAGTACCTTTCATTGCTGCATCTGCCAGGCAGCTCACCGCTTGATTGATGTCGGCTGTGGTAATGGAATGACTTTAATGTATGTGACTCCAGCTTCACAATTAAAGCTAATGCAAAACAATCAATCAACACAGAGTCGATTTGTTTTGAAATGTTCAAACTGAGCAAGATTTTCATCTCTGATTGAATATTTTGATCAAGTGTTGCGCATCTGCTTATGACATTAATGGAGAATGTCATTCAGACATTTTCATTTTAAAAACACCTATTAAATGAAATAAGACCCTATTTGTTTTACTGACTTAATCTCCTTCTTAAATTACTGATAAGATAGGCCTTACGTCCGCATATATCATGTATATATGTATGTGTGTGTGTGTGTGTAACCCTAAAGCAACTACTCCATGAGTTAAAACATAATGATCTTTATTATATGGCTCTCTGAATACTTAATTGTAATTGGTCAATCAAAGCATTCTGAGGTCAAGTGATTTGACCAATTAACTGTATAATCACTCTTCCTGGTAACCAATTTCCTACAATGTGCTTTAATGTCAATGATTCAATCACTTTCAAGGTTTTAACTTCATGTTTATTAATTTATTTAGGAAGCAGCCATGTAATATAGTCGAATAAATGTACAGTCAGCTAATCATTAACACAAACCCTCAACAAGATAATAAGGACCATAGATTAGATTAGTATCTGTTTAGTGAAAGGTTTTCATGACAGTCCAAAGAACTTTTTGCAATATGAACTTGTCACTATGTAAAAATTCTTGTATAGATGAAAACAGCATCTGATTCAATTATTTGGGAGAAAATATAGTCCATTTAGCTACTGGCTGTAATGCACTGAAACAAAACACAAATTGAAACATCAAATCCAGCATCCGGGTGTTAACTGACTGCCTTGTTCAACATCCCCGGAGACCTCTTCACAATACCCCGAGAAATGATCAGAACAGTATCTGCACTGAGGAGTTGGGCTAAATCCTCATGTGATGGGAGGGTACCCGACAGCTATGCAAATTCCCCCCTTTTTATGCAAGTGGGGGTAATTAGGCATAGCAAATTGTTTCTGATGTAAGAGAGAACAAACCGGAGAAGAGGCCTCATTTGCAAGATGCAGTGTTTGAGGTCTCCTCCCCCATTTTCTCTCACTCACCCTCATTCTGCAATCAAAATACACACCTGCCTAGTCACTGCTGCAAAAGACTGGCATAACCTCTGCATGTTTAATAAGTTTGAAAAATAATGTTGATTACATCCGGCTTATGATTGCAAATATACAAAAGAATTATCGCTGAATTGAAACTACAGTGGTTGTTTGTAGGAACAACACTTCATTTGATTCATAGTTATAAAATAAGTGTACTAAAGCACCCCTGCACATTATATGTGTCATGATAACATTACAAGCATTGCAGCTATATTTGAAAAATTAAAGATAGACACTAATGCTATTCATGTCTAGGTTTGGGCGTCATTTGAATTTGATCAATTCTAATTCTGATTCCACTTATCGTTTCTGATTCCAATGTTAAAAAAATAAAGTCAAACATTTAGATATCAAACATATTTATTTCGTGTCTCTTTTTGCAAAACATTTAATTGCTACTGAATACCAAGAACAAAAATCAGCCGGCTACATAAAAACTGGACTCTATTAAAAGCTGTTTGTGTGCAAAATAGAGCTGCACGATTCTGGATAAACTGAGCCTTTATTTATTTATTTTTATAGTTCTCTCACAATTCTGAATAAAAATATATTAGACAGCTAAACAAAATCTCATGGAATTTATGAATGGAAGATTCAATGACTTACTCAAGATTTACTTGTTTCATTACCGGATGTTTTTGAATGAATCTCTTGAATGAATGATTCAAAGACACATACGTTTTTAACAGCCCCTTTTCGCCACCTAAATATAAAATATGCACACATAGGAATTGATAGGTGGACAACAACAAGTATCCGATTCCTGACTTTAAGTATCCAATTCTGGAATTGGAATTGATTTTTGATTCCCAACCCTACTCTTGTCTCTCAAAAATATTACATTTTTTAAGGAAACGCATATAAATGAGAGGTTTAGGGTTAGTATGATTATTTATTATTTTATATTTTATTTTTACATAAATCAATACTTTTTTATTCAGCAAAGAAGCATTATATTTCTCAAAAGAGAAGTTACAAAACAGCTTTCTATTCACAAACGAATCCTGAATAATAAATAAAAATAAACAAAATATTACAAAAAAAATACTGCAAAATATTAAGAGGCACAAAAGTGTTCAATATTGATAATAATAATAAAGAATTCATGAGCACCAAATCAGCAAATTAGAATGATTTCATTTTTAGAAGGATCATGTGGCACTGAAGACTGGAGTAATGGCTGCTGAAAATTCAGCTTTGTTATCACAGGAATAAATGATATTTTAAAATACATTAAAATAGAAAACAGCTCAAATGACTTTAATGTGTGTTGCGCTACATGGCCGTCACAATATGTTGTATGATTATGGGATGGAATACACGCCTCATATGCTCAGGAAATCGAAGCAATGTACTCTCCACCCGACAGTGATCGTTTCATTACTCTTATCTACAGCATGTCAGCAGATTCACCTGCAACAGACTCGCTCTTCTGTCAAGATTGCTGGCTCTGTAAAGCTTACCTCATCTCCATATCACATACTGCCTTTGCTGAATATTTGTTATATAATTAACCATGCCCAAGTTGACTCAGCAAAAACATTCACATTTAGTATAATGATGTATATGCTTAGTGGGCTTTGTATTTAATGTTTTCTGACTAGAGAATGATTTATGGAAACTACTTAAAGGAAATACGGTAAAAGTAACAGCCCTGGGGTCCCTTTAACTGGCTATCCTTAGTTATTACGGGGATTATCAAAACTTAGGGAGATCTTTCGTGACATGACATCTGTCACAGGCCGACATCAGATGTGAGAATTGCTAGAGGGGCAATGACATATCCACCCTCCATTTCCCACAGAGTTGTATCATCATAACAATGTCAAAGGAGCAACATTTCAATTTATGTCTAGCCTATGACTGGCAACTTCTCGTCAAAATGCCTAGAGCACAGCCGGACAGATTAATTAAAGAGCTAGGACTTACGACAAGAAATGCAGAGAGAGAGACAGTTAAAAGAGAAAAAATTAAAGGGAAAGTTCACCCCAAAATTAATTTGTGCCAGCATTTACCTTTATGTAGTTTCTTTCTTCCACAACCTGTATGATTTTCTGTCTTCCACAAAACCTCAATTCTCAGTTATTACTCACATCTGACAGATTATGATTGTTTCTCACAATGTGTTTCTCACAAATTCATACTTTTCTTGCAAGATATATATATATATATATATATATATATATATATATATATATATAAAAAAACACACACATACACCCTTGACCCTCTATCAATTGCATATTTATTCTCTAACTGCTACTTTTTCTTTAAAACTAACACTAGCTTTCTTTTTTCTATTCTATCTACTTTTTTCTTTTTCTTTTTTTTCTCCCGTATTAAAAAAAAACAACAAAAAAACAAAAAACTTTTTTCTATATTCCGTCTACTTGTTTTCTTAAAAAAAAAAAAACCCTCGCTATGTGTACTGCGTTAGGCTAACTGAGACTTGTCATATGGCTTGCATTTTGTTGCTCTTTTGTTGGTTATGATTGCTTCTGTTGTTTTCTTTTGTAAGTCGCTTTGGATAAAAGCGTCTGCTAAATAACTAAATGTAAATGTAAATGTAGATATAAACTCGTAATTATGAGAAAAAAGAATTCATAGCTAAAATTTAACTTTTTTTATGCCATGTAATATACACTAAAAAAATTATTCATTGCATTTACTCAGTTTTTTTTTAAGGTAAGTGGTTGCAATCAGTTTATTTTAGCTACATTTAAATAAACAAATTTAGTTGACAAACTTTCATATATATATATATATATATATATATATATATATATATATATATATTTTTTTTTTTTTTAATTAAATGTAGCTAAAATAAATTGTTTGTGACTTACCTTATTTATTTTTTTCAGTGTAATAATGGTAGCTGTAACTTTTTGATCTCACAATTTTGACTTTTTTCCTTGCAACTGCAAAGTTCATATTTCACAGTTCAGACCTTTTTTGTCAGAATTGCAAGAAAAAAAAAGAGGAAGGAAAAAAAGAATGGTAAGAAAATACTCAGAATTGTAAGATAATGAGCTTTCTTCTAGAATGAAATGGTAAATCGTGCCACATTGATAACCTTTCTAATCCATTTAATACTGAAATCAATATCAACCCTGCATCATTTTGGATATCAATACAGAGTTTTATCTCTGACAGGAGAATTCAAAAGATCGCTTCCTTTTTTTCCCTTTCTATACTGGAAATAGTGGAAAATAAGATTCACCTGATCTAAGATTGTTTTAGCCCTCACTGTCATATAATTTAGAAAAGCATATCAACAATGACAAGCAGAGAGTGTTTATTATTTCTAATCAATGCTCAGATGGAGAGAAAAGCTCTGATGGAAAGTCTGCCAAACCATCGCACTTTCAAGCATCCATTCTCAAATGACTTTGATTGAGAGGATCTGGTGGCCAGCAGCAAGATGCAGAGAGGCCAATAAATTACTTCAGATAACAGTGATGTCAAAGCAGTCTACCAAAAACAAAAACAAACTCCTCCCCCTTCTCTCAAAAGCTATTAGCTAGTAGTTAATATGAATTTGATGATAAATATACAGCCTTAGTTCTAACATCCTTCAGTGACACTATTTTTGGCAGGAAGATGTAAGATGGCTGAATAAAAGCACAATGTTCTGCAACGTACTTTTGAATGGCATGTTCATGGATGGCTTGAACTGAATGGCATTTCTGTATCTTAGAAGGAAGAGCCAAAATAGTTTAAAGTAGACCATTAAAAAAAAAATACAATAAATGGATGGAGTTTGTTTTTATATTTTAACATTTTTGTATTTTGCAAAAAAAAAACAAAAAAACAATCATAAATGAATCAATATTTAACACACAAGACTGCAACACTTTTGCATAAAGTATGCTATTAAATATTGGCTGCTCATGCCAAAATATGATGCTTGGTAATAAGTGCACTGGTTCCAGCTGTTTTCAGTGAAGTGCAATTTCATTCTGACTTTGGCTCATATGCAATTTAGTTTCTAAAATAATTGTCTTTTCGCAGTGAGTGCCCCAAAAAAGTGAACCCTCATTTTTTATTTGGGGTCTGAGAGACTCTAAAACCATTTAGCCTGATAGCATTCACAAGTTGAAAAGCTCCAACTGTCCTTTATGAAAAATGCTATACCATATTTCTTGTTTGGCACCTTAAAGATGCCAACTATAAAACTCAAATAAAATGCAATGAAGCTTAGAATGCTACACTCCACTCAGTTGCTTTTTTACTATTTTGTTTTATTGTATTTTTCTACAACGTAAAGGTTTAAAACAGCAGAATGTGCTGTACAATTTAATACTAAGAATAAAACTAACTGTGAACAAATGAAAAGGGAATTTGAATTTGAGGAAATCAGAAGTAAATTACAAAATAATACTACAGACCTTAGTCTAATGAAAACGAAGCTGTGAGGGATAAAAATACAGTGCATTCAATCGATTGTACTGTTGTTTAACAACATGCTGCTTGTTCAGCTGAAGGCACGACATTCTGAAAAACTTTCAGTAGACAAAAACTCAATGAAACAGAATTAAAAGTTGAGAGTTGTGAAAATGATGTGATCTAGGACCTTCATACAGTGCGTGCCATTATAAAGACTACATCTCACAGCCTCTGTAAAGTATGTCACTGAGGTTTCTGGAAACCCAAACATAAAAACAGTCAATCTCAAGCCTTTCAAAATGTTTTGCAATTTAATATGCAAAGTAATGCTCAAACAAACAAAAACATTTTCCACGGATCTGTTTTCACCCTATTCACTGTCAAAGTAAAGATCTATAAACGTGTTCTTCACAGGCCTGTTTTTGCAAACAAACTCTGCAGTCAAGATGTGTATTAAAAATAGCACTAGTTGGAGATTACAGGAAAAGATCACAGAAGATTCTGGGGAAAGAAAAAAAAATGCTTGTTTCCAATGGTTGCCCAGCAACAAAAGCACACCCTCCATTTCATGCGCTGCTGCAAAGCAGCTGATCTTAACATCATGTTTTGGTGGGAACAGCCCCTAATCCGTGACTCTCTAGCGATTTCTTGTTGATGTAGAGACTGGAATGAAGGCAAGCAGCCCCTGAGGAATTAATTTCACCTATATTCGAAGCCCTAACTAGGGATAAAGCACAGCGGAGGGAAGAGAATAAATAAGCAGAGCCTTGAGAAACAGACACAAAGTAAAAGTGTTTTTGAAGTAGAGGTTTGTATTGTCTGGTAATTGGAGATATGAAATAAGCTCAAGCAATTTCTGGACAATATATGATAGGTGTAAAGCTAATAGGTTTAGCCTTAATAAAGAGCCTCTCCTAATCCTTGCATTACGGACGGCTAGTGGTATTAGCTTGCGATCACAGAAATAGTCCTATTTGCAGTTTAGTCCAGTATGTGCTAATGTAACAAGAACATTTGCTGGGATTAAATTGCCGTTATTCCATTACTTCGTGAACAATGGCTACGCAAGCTAATGATGATCATGTCCTTAATGCTCTTTGATCAAAATACAAGACGTGTTGTCAACAGCTTCAGAAACTATTTTGAAAAATCAGCAAAAATTACCATCCCAGCACTATTATTAATCAAACATGCGACAGCCTGTGATATTATTCACGATAAGTTCACGGTTCTGTACAGACAGGGTGGAAAATTAACATTTGCCACCAGGCAATTTTCTTTTCTTTTTTTTTCTTGTTTTTTTTCCTCGCTGTGGTGAGTGATTTTGCTCTATTTATCAGCAACCTGTAAAGCGTCTCAGATTAGCCTTTAGACAAAGAATACCTAGTAACAACAACATAATTGTTTAAGTAACACATTTTGATTGGATCCTCAAAAACAGACTAAAGCAAAGCACACAAATCACACATCACCAGTCGCTGTGACCACCGGGCAAAAGCAGTTCATTTTTCACCCCATGTACAGTGTTTATTTCCTGTGAAACGTGTCAAAACTCACACTTCCTACTCTTATTCTCACTGCTACAAAAAAACACCTGATGTTTCCGAAACACATAAAAGGAATACAGTGTCCATGTGCCCCGAAATATAAAAACTATTCAATAAAAGAAAGAGAAGCATAGAAAGCTCTTTACATTAATATTCAAGATGATTTCGATGAGAAATAACAATGGCGAGAGGATACCATCCATACCGCTAATGGGGTGAATAGCTGCCATAATAACCTGAAAATGGACAGCCTCTGTTCAGGCCAATGTGCTTTTGTTAGATTTGATAATAGCAAGGCTTGACGAATCCCTTTGTCTGTGTGTCAAGCTGAATAGTCAAATCCAATAATGAGTGTCATCTCCTTTATTATTGAAACAGAGGCACAATAGCTGAGTGACTGAATGATTGTAGATAATAAACAGTTATTATTCGAGATGAATGCAGTATCGCGTGAAATGTTTGTTAATTGACCTGTAGTGTTACTAATCTCTCATCGGAGAACCAAGCAGAACACATTTTGTTTAACCAGTTACATACATGTTTTTTTTTAACTGTAATGATCTGATGAATTTAGCATTCAAACGATGGAAATTTTGAACAGCATCGTTATACCGACATGCCAAGCAGCCTGGAGATCATTCAGCTAGTGTCCGATTTGGATTAAGCTCGCACAATGACGTCTTGAATATGGAGTGAGGTGACGGTGCGCAGGCTGAAAGGGAGTCTGCATTAACTTCCTTTTTAAGCGCTCTGACTTAAGCGTCAGGAGAGTTCTAATTGGCTGAGGCGTAGGTGAGGATGCCTGCTGCCTTTGGCGTTGTGACTTTAGTTGGTGATCTACATGAGACTATTGACATTCTAATGTAGATAGGCTGTGGAAAATTCAAAACTGAAGAACTGGCTGAATTTGAATTGGTTATACCGCACAGGAAGTTAAATTGAAATTTGAACTGGAAGGACAGGAAGAGTGGATTCTGGAGTTAATAAATCAATAAATCAATAAGTCAATATACACCCCTAAATAAATAGCAAGCTTTCTATTCCTCAAAGAATCTATCATAGTTTCTACAATATATATATATATTTATATATATATATATATATATTTACCTTTATTTAACCATGAAGTCTCACTGAGAATCTAAAAATCTCTTTTACAAGAGAGACCTGGCCAAGGTAGCAGCCATACAGTAAGACAATTTTAAAACACAACAAGTACACATACAACAATATTTAAGCATAACCTCTCAACAAAAACAATCACAAGCTTCCAATACCACTTTCTTTATGATGCCTTTAAATTCACCAATAGACACAAATTTAGCTATAGTTTTAGATCTTTTTGCAAATTATTCCATGCCCATGGGTGTGTAATACGAAAATGCAGTTTTCCCCAGTTCTGTACAAACTCGAGGTACATTAAAAAGCAAACACTTGGAAAAGCGTAGCTGGTAATTGCCAGAACAAATGTTTGGTGTCTTGGGCACCAAAACATCCTATTAGAATGATTTCTGAAGGATCATGTGACACTGAGGAGTGGATTAATGGCTGCTGAAAATTTAGCTTTGCCATGACATGAATAAATTATTTAAAATTTAAAATATTTAAAATCAGAATTGTTCACAATATTACTGTTGTACTATATATGTTGATCAAATACATGCAAACACCAAACTTTCAAATAATAGTGTGTACAGTATATGAATTAGAATTCTACTATATTACATTCAAATTGCAAATGTGCATCTTGTTTGCAACATTAAATTCAAATACAGTAGCAATGTCAATACACTTATTTGCTTTGGGAAAAAAAAAATAAATAAAAAAAAATAAACCATTACGTTTAGCCATATGTCAAGGAATGTTTATCTGCAAGTTCTGCTTCATCAAATGAAAGTGCATTGATTTATTTATTTCTCGAATTGGCTCTCATCAACCAGAAAGACTAATACAGTAGGAAATGTTGTTTTTCCCAGTTATATTGATCAAATGCACAACAATAAAAGCTACAGTGCTAAATGATCCGATATAGATAATTTACAGTGATCCTCCTCTGATATTTGCCTTCAAATATACACAATATTACAAGAAAGTACATGACAAAAGATACAGAGTGAAACGGTAGCTGTCTAGGTTGTTAATATGGAATATCTAAAGCTTCCCTGAAGAGGAGCAGAATTCTGATGAGCCAGCTGAGAGGATGCAGAATCGCAGGTTATTATAAACCTCCGCTGAGATGCCGAGTGGGTGTTTTTCAGCCAAGCATGCTTTTTAACTACAAATGCATCACACGCTCAGACATTCACGCATACACGCACATGCAAACACTCAGTCACATACTGTTCCTTTGAGGAAATTCAAGCTAATCCTTGGGAAGACATGACTTCACAGATTATTCTTTCTCAATTATGTAAGACGTAACTAAAACTGTCATTTCTATTTGAGGATCGCTGAGGCACAGTACTTTATCGTCAATCTGATGTTAAATGACGTGAATTAGATCTTCCTTTTTACAAAGGCGTCACATTCTTGCACAAGTATCGCCACTGACAGCGTTCAGACAATACAGCTATTTCTATTTATGTAGATGACATTTACGCATACGGTGTGTGTAATACACCCACACATGGATACTATTAATTAGAGATGATATTTCATGTGGTGGTCTCTCCTCATATTAGCAAGACCACTAATCGACATATTGTCAGAGTTCATTTATATAGCATCTCCTTCTTTCTCTCTCTTTCTGTTCAAACACTATCCTCTGATGTTTTCACATTGTTCTATTTCTATGTAGTTTGGTACGTTTGATGTTATTTATGATTGCCAGTGGAAGGTAATGAAGGCCGCCTAAAATCAAAATGTTTTGAACACTTTTTTAGAACAGCGTTCGCTGTAACGTCTGGAGTCCATAATGACTTTCAATTACCAATGGCTCCTCTCATGTTCCCTCTCTAAGTTAGTCGTGCAGAGTAGAAAAGAGCAAGATATACCCTTTGAAGCAGTGCCACTGACAAGGAACATCCCATTGAAGATATAGGTGGCTTCCATGTTGCATGAATCGCCTACCACTGGAGGACAACACTCGCCGTGGGCTGCAAACTAGCATTTACTGGGGACGTCTCATTAATTTCTCATTGGTGTCAGTGATGGACTCAGCAGGTGGGAGAAGCATCATGATATTAAGTGGGATGTGATGATAGAGTGAAAATGAAATGCTAAATATGCATGTTTTGAATTCTGACGGACCCCAGACACAAACTGAATGCAAATTTGAGGCAGCGCCCACTCGACGGTCTTGGCTGGAATGAGGTATTCATGTCTTGTCCATATGAGAGTCTTGTCATACTGGATGAAAGAAACACAACATTATCAGAGATAGGAGTACGGCTGTCAAAATTAGCTTTCCTTTGTGTCCTTGAAAAGCAGTCATTGAGTAATCTGTCCAGGAACGTGTGTTTCTATGATTTAGAGTGGGAAGTAAAATGATTCAAATTAAATCAATTTCTGTAAGAGAAGAATGATAAGTTGACGAATTAGACTGAAAAATCATGCCCATTTTATAAAGACCAGAGTGAAAGCAGTGAAGATATTTTAATAATCTAAATATTACTACACATTTTTATTTATTTATTTTTATTTATTTATTTATTTTTGAATTTAAAGAGCGTGTGTCGTAAAGTTTTGGCTAGTTACCACTATCCCATTAGCATTTTTTTTTTTTTTTTACCTTACTCATTAACCTATTACACTACGTTACTTAAATTTATAATTTGTATTATTTTGTAACTTATTTAGAATTCAACTGACATCCAGAAATAAGCAATGTAGAGATTAAACGTGCTTGGTTATAAATGGAGCATTTATCCTCTCAGCTCAAAGTTCAAATGGCAGCACATTGCAAGTTTATAGCACAGATACGTTTACTCATTGATAAGTCTCGGTCACACAAGCACCAAACAGCGCTGTGACATCCAGTGTGAAGAGCTTCAATTTAAACGATGCAATGATTTAAACTAATTTAAAGTCAGATGAAACAGCGCTGTCAAACAGGAGGAACACTGTGTGCAACGATAAAGTTAGAAGGCTTTTCAATCTACAAATCACCATCATTTACCATGGTTTTACTGTGGTAACACTAACTGCACCATGGTATTGTGGCAGAAATGTGGGATATTCATGTTGAATTTTATTACATTAGTAATGTAGGCATGTATTAAATGTATTGGAGTAAAGGAATATAATTACAGTATTTTTGTTGTTGTTGTTGTTGTTGTTAAGTTCTAGCGTTTGAGCAATAATACCAAATGTAGATTTAGACTAATGCTTTTCACACAAATACCTAGAAACAAAATAGTTACATTTTGTTTGATTATATGGTTAAATTTCACCATATCACAATGTGGTTGTCACAGTTTTTACAGATGTTACTGTTTTTGATAGTGAACATAAATTTACATCTGGATCCTAACTCAAAGCTACTTTTGTCAACTCAAGCTACTGTCAAATGTGCCTTCCTAAGAGAGAGGAAAAAAGTCAAATTAATTATTATTGCAGCCTGCACTGCAAACTGAGCTAAGATTCATGTCAAAATCAGGCAACACAACCTGTTTCATGATTTGAAACAATATCACTCATTAGAACATGCAGAAACTAAGGAATTAATTTTTGTATGAAGATATTTATTTTGATAGGGAAAAAAGACTGGAAAAGTGTAAAGAATTCAAAACATGAATACAACTTTATACAACTCTCACTAATGAGCAAATACCTACCTTTATATAGTTTATACTTCAAAGAAATAAAGATTTGAAATTCATTGTGATAATGATCATTATCGACTTTAAATAAATAAATAATAATAAAAAAATTAAAAAAGCATGATAATTTTTTTGGCTGTATTACACAGCCCTAGACTAAATCTCACTTTATTTTATTATTATTATTATTATTTTTTCCCTAGATCACTAGATTTGACCTTATGGCACCAAAACTAAAACTAGCCACTGGCTTTTTCCAAAGTGACTTGTAAATGAGGAACATCACAATCAATGTGTCGTTAAAATCAAAAATTATTCTTAGTCCCCATTACCCAGTTATAAGTTTAAAAGCTATATTTAGTACACATACGAGAAAGAAAATGCAAAAAATACGAGAAAGAAGCTTTTTATATACAGATGTATATTAGTGTTTTGATTACAATGCTTACTTCTCAGAAGAAATTGAGTGGTACATTGAAAAAAACTAAAAGATATATGCCTTTACTACTTTCAACTCCTTCAAAACAGCATTTTTATTCTCTTCAACAAACCACTGAACCGAACACAGAAGATTGTGGGCTATCATGGGCAGTGAAGGATACAATGCTGCCTTCAAAAACCAACCAAAGAAAGACATCTCAGAAGACAGGATGTTATGCAAACATTGAATTCAGACGTGTCTTGATTCCTTCCATTTTTCCAAATACTGCCTGTGAAGGATGCACCTCTCAGATACAGCTGTCTTGCAACACCCAAATGGTGCAATACTGAGTTAACTCAACTCTAGCTACAATACACTAGATTATCAATGCACAAATGTTTTCATATCATCAAGGGCACATCAAATTAGTGGCATAACCCAGCCAATGCATTTTTCCTCTATTTCTACTGCAGTATAAAACAGCAAACAAAACTGATTAAGAATTAATGACTCTGGAAATGAATCCCATCCAATTATATTTCTCCATTTGTTCTCTAATCACACTTACAAAATCATTGATCTGGATGTTTTATTAGGTTCTCTTTACAGGGGGTCCACAGAGACTTTCTAGGAAGGAAGGAAAGGATCTTGTTTGTGGCACCAAGGCTGTTTTTACACATAACTGGAAATGTGTTTGTGTGACTAACAGTCTAAATCTGTAAATAAAACCATAGCTGCAGTACAGACACTCTATGTCAGCGCAGAGAACGCCTGGCTGCTGTTCACACGCTGACTGGTGTGCGGGTGGAGAGGAGGCCTGCCTTCCTCACATCCCCTGCCAGGTTTGTGTCTGCAAGCCTGCTGCCTCTCGTCTCGGCGCGCCTGCCCACAAACTTCTCCATTTCATTTTACCCCTCACCATCTCACTCGCTCCCTCCCACACAGCAGGCTCGGTTTATTCGTGCCACCATTAGGGGGCGCTCTGGAGGCTCAGCCTTGAACTTTTACACTGGAATCTGCTTGCGTCCCAAAAGTCTCTGGCATCGTCGTTCGGAAACACTCGCCTCTGACAAACTATCAAAGCAAAGCCTTTTATCACCCTTCGAAGATTAATTTTGGCTGGGGCTGCTGGATGCCTTCAGGCGGCCATGTTGTCTTTTTTATTATGGTGCAACAGACACGTCTAGGTGCTCAGGGCTTGACTTTACGAGCTAAGCGATGCGCTTGTAACTCCCCGGACGTGTCCCTAAACAAATTATAATTACAGAGTGGCGGAGATGGACTTCATAAGATGCCATGGCGAATAAGCGGTCACTGAACTAACCAATAGCATTGTGCCAGCTGAATTGAAGGGGGATGGACCTCTGGAACACAGATTTAAAGCTTTGCACCCAATTGAAGTAATAACACTCACATCAAAGGCCGAAGAAAACAAGTGTCTCTCTGGTCCCCTAAGCTGGTATACCAACAATGCATCATTTGTGACAGCCAATCAGAAGTGGTCATTCTTCCCTTGCGCTTTTTCCGAAGTTGTGTCACTGTTGTCTCTGGCTGCGAGACGATTAATTCGTTGATTAACCCTGAGGACTTGTTGCTCACTGTGTTTGTATAATAAGCCATCTTCCCGTCTGTCTGTCAGGACAGAGAGGTAAACATTATTTGTTGCGAGAGAAATTAAATTGTTTCAGGAACAATGAAAGACTGTTCACTGATTTCTTTAATTCTGTTCATCCTATTTTTGAATACGTACACAATATTTCTCTCTCCCACACTCAATACTTGCAGGCAGATGATAAAAGATGAAAAAGCACAATGCAGTCTGACAAGGTTATGGGCCACAGCAAGTAATGAGAGAAAGAGAGGAGCCGTGCAATTCATCATTTATCACTACAGAGAGTACATACTCCCTCCCTCTCTATCACACTCCAGATTTTACTTTCTCTCTCTCCTGTATCTTTTTCTCACTCTAATAAATGATAGGCTAATTATTATTTTTTTTATATATATATACAAATGGCGATGAAGTATTGATCTTCATATTATAGAAGATCATAGAAGATCTACATATTATTATGACCTTGATAGCAGCTTTTTAATCACTTTATTCAATTGTTAATTAATGTTAACAAAGCCCTCTATAGGTTCTAAGATTAGAGTCGATCTAAGAGGAGTCTGGAGATTGTGTTATCTTGAACTTCCTAATGTTTCAGACCTTCTACTTCCTTGGCAACTGCTTAAAGAAAAATAAGAAATGTTAGCTGATATGCACAGGGATACAAAAACAGTACACTGCAATCAGTTAATCAATCAATCAATCAATCAATCAATCAATCAATCAATACTTTATTTCCAAAACAACATATATAAACAAATATATGGATTATCCAAAACAAACAAACAAAAAGTAGGGTGAAGACTGTGTTGATTGAGTTTGGAGAGGTTGTTGCACACAAAAAAAAAATGAATGAGTTTAAAGCTGTTTGTAAGAAAAGGTTTGGGGTTTAAGCTAACTTCTTCACTGGAGAAGTCTGCTATATGTTACCACAATATACATATATTATATATATATTATATTATATATATATATATATATATATATATATATATATATATATTCCTTATCTTTGATTTGACTAGAATTCTGCATGAAAGCTCAAAAATTAGTGCTCAAAATCTGTGAAAATGCAGGAATAAATAAATATTGTGTGACAAACATTTAATTTAATTTGAAACTGAAAGACAATGCAGTCTTTCAAACTTCTCTAATTTTTACATATGAAAAAGGATTGGACAGGTTTTTGCATGATCATGTTTTCCAAATTTCCAAACAATATGTGCATGTGTATCATATTTTCCTATATTCAAATACAGTTAACACAACAATATTCATTTGTATTGATCCAAAACAAGTTATGAGCATTAATATACTGCTGGAATAAATTCATAACAAATTCCAAATGCTGATAAATAAAATTTAACTTGGTACTGACACGTAACGTCCGATATAAACAGTCTCTTTGAATAAGCCTCCAAACCTCACACTGCTGGTACGACCCAGCACACAGCAGAGGGCACTTGGGAAGAGCTCATAATAAAAGCAGACAAGACAGGTTCCTGACTCTGTTCAACCTCGAACATGCGATAAGTCCAACAAGTAAGAATGTCAGAGCCCCACTGGCTTCAATAACCCCAGGAGTCAAGCTCCCGTCTGTCACCCAGAACAACTACCTAATGGTGGCTGCCAAGTGGACTCTAATAAGCAGAGATAAAGCCCAATTAATTTCCACCACACTATCCTTAAAAGCATAATCACAGAGAGCCTGTCTGGTTTTACATCAGTTTTTTCATTCATTCAAGCTCAGTAAGTCAAACATATGCTACGCTTACTGTGATGCATGTATGGTTTTTGATGATGTTGGCAACTCCTACTTATCAGCAAATGTTTGTTTGAAGTGTAAGACCATTAGCTTGAAAATCCATACTCGATTTGCTTGATTGTGATCACGGCAGCTCTCATCCATTCATGCATTTATCCTTTGTGAGGCCCAAGCAGTGCAGCAAAATGTGTTTATCTTTACCCAGTGGTGCAGCAAAATCAGAGAAGACTTTTCTCATTCCAGCGGAGGCCCCCAGTCGCTCAGTCTATGACCACTGTCAGATCTGTCTCTGTGATGTCCTTTAGAGGCAGAAAAACATGACCTTTGTGTGGGAGCATCTTTATTTGTTAGCTGTCTTTCAATACCAACAAGAAAGGTCAGAGCAGAGAGGTTTAAAGGCACGTCTACAGTTATGGGCAGCACAGGCGGAAGGTTTGAGAGGCGACTTAATCCTTGACCCTTATCAGAGTATTCGCTATAAATCACATAATTGACTCTTTAGGAATTTGGTGAGGAGCCATCAGTTCTAAAAAGTGATAATTCTTTCTAATTAACTGAAGGATTTCAAGTGGGAATGTGTATGCTGTAATTCTTGTCATTTTCTGTAAACTTGAAAAGAATGCTGACAAACAAGACAAAAACGTGCCGCATCCCTCCAAATACATTCTTCATGAATGTCAAAGATTTCTAAAATAGTAGCTAATTTCAGAATTGCACAGTGTATGGTTTTCTTAAGGACAAATTGGGGATTAAAGAGCAATAGCAACAGTTGTACTCATGCAGAAACACAATTAAATACAACATGACTAGTACAGTCCAGTGCACAAAAAAAAATTCCTTTTTTTTTAGTGAATCAAAACATATAGCATCATTGCAGTCAGTGCAACTCGCAACTAAATGACTCTTTTGAAAATATACAGCACAGCCAATCCAATTTAATTGATGATTAAAATGACTTCTATAAAACAATTTTTTTTTATCAATCAGAAATATACCGTGCAAGCAGCAGAGTCTGATTTTACAACGAAATAAATCAAAACATGCAGCACAGCCAGTGTAGTCCAATTATGAGCTGGACATCTTAATGAGTCATTCAAAACATATTCAAAACAGTAGATATAAGAGAAGGAGTAATTATCAATAAAAACAATTATACTCAAGGGCATGCAAAAACAAAGTGTTGCAATTCATAGCCTGTTCATTTTGGTTAGTCAAAACAAAGCACAATTAGTGTAGTCCAATTCACTTTTATGAGCCGGATCTCTTTATGAATCATTCAGAAAGACTCATGAGGCACCAGTATCCTTCACTGAATGAACTCCTTTGGAGTGGTTATTGAATCAACCTCGCTGAGCCTAACAAACAGCAAGTTTTGTGGCCCTCCTGCTGAAAAACAGGTTCCTGTCAAACAAGGATCATGGCAATGGCATGCAGTTTCACATATAATTCTTCCAAATATGCCTTTATAAATATGTATTTTATCAGAAATCTCATTACGTTTGTGCTCCTCAAAAGAAAGAAGGCCAAATAGGGTTGGAACAACATGAAGATGACAATCTTTGTATTTAGGTGAACTATCCTTTAACAGATTAGCAAGTCTCAGGGGACCGACTGTATAATCACATAGATTTCATGTCACAATGAACTTGCTTCCTGCATGTTAAATGTACCTTTAACCGTCACTGACATTCATTTCAAGGTTAGATCCATGATTGGAATCATCAAAGGGGAGCTTTCACTCCTCCAGGGAACAGTGACTGACAAAAAATCTGACTTCAGAGAAGACAGCCAAGAAATGATGGGCCAATGAACCTATCCTTTTAGTGTGTTCAGGGCCCGGAAGAAAACCATTGTTCATAGAGGGGAAAGATAACGGAGATACTGATTATGTGAATGGGCATTAAAATGGATTAAAGATAAGTAACAAGATTGGTGCACACAAGTGCACCAGATGAAATTGTTTGAAGTTTATTAATACTGCCAAAGTCGAGATCAAGATGAGCTTTTGATCAGCTATAACATTCTGTTTAGACTCAGGGGAATAAATAACTTTATCCTAATGATTTTTGGCATGAAAGAAAAATCAATAATTTTGACACATACAATGTATTTCTGGCTATTGCTACAAATATACCTCAGCGACTTAAGACTGGTTTTGTGGTCCAGGGTCACAAATGTCTTTTAGCATTCAGACATATTAAGCTGGAGAAGTGTTTTAACAGAAAAAAAAAAAAAAAAAAACCTACACTTCAGGCTCTTCTGTTGCGGACAGGTAGATACCTCCACATTTTAAGAGCCTCTCCTCATTAATTTCCTTCAAGCCGCCAGTCATTTAAACAAATAGAGAGGTCTAGTTTCCCACTGGGTCCACTAGCAGTAGTCTTGTCATTAAGAAATGATTATGATTCTAATAACTCTTAAGCTGTTATAGAGGCAGAGGGCAATTAAAATTACCTCCTACCTCTTGTTAACTTTTCAATCTGAGGATCTCTGCACATGTAGAAAAGGAAGATTACTATACTGTGTTCTTATCAATCTATTTTTTTATTTTTTTTGAAAAAGCCATCTTGACATAATCTTCATTAAAAGTCATGCAGTGTAGGATACTTCCCAGAAATCAGGCACTTGGAATCAGGGATGCCACATGATTTATCCGAGTCTGTCTGAGACTAAAGCTAAGAGACATGTCCAATCTGGAGATAATGTCATACACAGAAGCTGGAACAAACACTAAATTTACTTTTTAAGTTTCATCTTGTTTTGGGGGAGCTCCAGTGAAGGTTTTTTATTCCCCATTGTTTCCTCAGCTGCTGGTGGGAAAGGAAGTTAACAGCCAAGCTGTCAGTTGCACAGGTGTAGGCATTCACTACATCTGCTAGTGGATAAAAAAGGTCTTAAAACAATGCAGAAGTTCTGTAATCAATAGTTCTGTGGCTGTGTTCAAACTTGTGGGATACAGGGGGTTTGGGCAAGACGTACATTAGAGCCTTCTGAGCCTGCTTACCATTCAAAAGTTTGGTGTCAGCAATTTATTTATTTTTTTAATTCAGCAAGGATGCATTAAATTGATCAAAAGTAACAGTAAAAATGTAACATTTATAACATTACAAAAGTTTTCAATTTCAATTTGTATTATGCTTCTACAAAAATATTCAGCAGCACAACCATTTTCAACACTGATGATGATAATAAAAGTTTTCTGAACAGTAAATCAGCATATTAGAATGATTTATGAAGGATTATGTAATACTAAACACTGCTGAAAATTCAGTGTTGCCATCAGAGAAATGCATTAAAGTTTAAAACTTGTTGGAATATTTTTTTAACCATACAAAATTACCATTTAACTGTACTGTATATTTATTTTATTCAACAAATGCACCCCCCTTTCTTTCTTTATTTTTTATTTTTCTCTTTCTCCCCCTTTATTTATGTGGGATAATTTGGGTTGGGTAGGGATAAGGATGATGTTCTGGTTATTTACATAATTTTATTGTAGTGCTGTCAAACGATTAATCGCGATTAATCATATCCAAAATAAAAGTTTTTGTTTACATAATATATGTGTATACTGTGTATATTTGTTATTTATATATCAAAATAAACACATGCATGTATGTATTTAAGAAAAATATTTTATGGTTATATATTAAATATATTTATATACAATATAAAAAGAATAAGAATATAAATATATAAATGTATATACATGTAATTTTTTTTCAAAATATATACAGTATGTGTGTGTATTTATATATAAATAATAAATATACACAGTACACATACATATATACTGTAAACAAAAACTTTTATTCTGGATGCGATTAATCGTTTGACAGCACTATTTTATTTATCTATGCTTTGGATGTTTCTTTTGTTTTTTGTTTTTTTTAAATAACAGGTTGTGCTGAGTTTCACATATGCCATGTATGTTGTTATTTAAGAATCTGCATAATAATAATAATAATAATAATAATAATAATAATAAATAAATAAATAAAATGCAGCCTTTGTGAGCATAAGAAATTCATTTCAAAAACATTTAAAAATCTTACCAGCTTCAAACTTTTGAATGATAGTGTTCATGTGTGTTTATATCACTTAAATGTATTAAATACATTTACATAATCTATTATGTACCCCTCAAGCTAAACCTCAATTCTAAATTCTGCACACAACCCAGTCAGGGTGACCAAAATGAAATTTACTGTCCATAAGATCTTTTCAAATTCCCAATTCTCAAGTACTTGCTTGGCTTAAGTCTCAACCTGGCCTTGGCATTTAGTGTTCATATCAAGGGAGATTATTACAGCCAATTTTAAAACTCTGAAATGTTTTAAGCCCCCAGTCAAGGTCATAGTAGTCTTATTGAGTGTGTTTTGACTGCAGCATAAAGCTTGAAAAAGTTCAGATCATATTTTGCAGTTAAGCCCCTTTCAGTTTTAGAAGAGATACTGTATTATTGTATTCCATGCAGTCTATCACAGGTCACTGGCAACTGACTGTCACAGGTGGGTGGCAAACAAACAATTTTATTTTATTTTTCACTATGTGTGAATGCAATCTGACAATGAATGAAGAGAAAAAGATGGAATGTTTTCTGCGTGCCTAAAAAAATTAAAGTTAAAAATGACAGAATAAAAACAACTCTTTGGACGTGATATTAAATTATATAAGTAATGTTAAGACATATAAATATGAAATTAATGCAGATACAGCATACTAACTGTGTATATAAATATTAGAACCTAAGAAAAGTATGTTAGTTAAAATTACTTCTATTTTAATTTTTTAATATGCCCATTAACGTAAGTGCTTTTATGACAATATACCCAGAAATTGGCCATATACATATCTATATTCTGCTTTTCCCCGACCAATCCCAGGTATGAATCAGGGCAGAGTCCTAACTGGAAAGGTGAAGAAACAATCAAAAAAAGTAGAAAATAAAAAGAGGAGTTGCAAATAACAATATATATAACTGAATGTTTTTACATCCAAACTCACGGTGGAATAGATGACTTCTAGGCAAAAAGAGGAAGATAAGTGTGTCTCTCTCACAAATGGAATCATCTATTATGTGACCTATTTTACAAAAGAAGTTTACTTGGCTGCAGATGGGCTCATAAATTTCCGAAACGGACAAGCCAAAGATAGATACACTCTTACATATGCTCTCGAGGCGATAGCTGTGAATTGTTATTAAATCCAGATCAGCTCTTAAACGAGTCTAGTTCCTCTGTACAGTATGTTGCCAATAAAGCTGCAGCTCACAAACCTACAAAAAACTTGCAGAGAAAAATAGTAACAACACTGACTTAATTTCATCTCTCAAGTGCATGTTTCTAATCGCACTCCAACAGTATTGGGTAAGTTACTCTAAAAAAGTAATTAATTACTAGTTACTAATTACATCTTCAACTAGATTACTGTACAAATTATTCTCTCCAAAAAGTATTTAATTACTTATAGAATTTAGAAAGTAATTGGTAATATCTACTTCGACAAGTTAATGATACAAGGATAGACATGAAATGGTGCTTTTAATTCTTTCAAGTAACTACATAAATTATTCTGGTCACACTTTAGATTAGGGTCCAATTCTCACTAACTAACTATTAACTATGACTTTTGCCTCAATATACTCCTAATTACTGCTTATTAATACTTAGTAAAGTAGTTGTTAAGTTTAAGAATTGCATAGGATCAAGGATTTAGAATAAGGTCTTTAAGAATAAGACATTAATATGTGCTTTTAAAGTATTATTTACAGCTAATATACCAGTAATATTCATGCTAATTTCCAACAAGTTAATAGTGAGAACTGGACACTAAAGTTTTACCAATATTCTTATTAACTCACCAAAATATTTAAAGTGAGAAGGGTACATAAAAAGCATGCATTTTAAGGCTAGACTTTAAATTTTGATGTTAAATCCACTATTGTATTGTTTATAAATCTTCTAGACTCTATACACCAGGGCTCTTCAACTCGGCTCCTGGAGGACCGGTGTCCTGCAGAGTTTAGTTACAATCCTAATCAAACACACCTGATCAAGCTAATCAAAGTATTCAGGACTATTTAAAAATGATGAACAGGTGTGTTGGATAAGGGTTGGAAGTAAACTATGCAGATCACTGGCCCTCCAGGACCGGAGTTGACTAGCCCTGCTATACACAGTATTAAATTCAATTACATAAGAAGTAACTGTAATTAAATTACAGAAAAAAAAATAAGAGTAATCCCTTACTTTTTCAAGGGAAAAGTAATTAAATTACAATAACTAATTACTTCGTAATTAGTTACTCCCAACACTGCACTCCAAGCAATCCATACGAAAAATGACAGACATACTACGGACATCCTTTGAAGCGCCTATCTGAAGAACAGAAATAACTTAATTACTTAATGTCAAGTAATGTGTTATATCTCAAGACCTCAGAACTTGCACTTGAGGACATTAATGAAACTCTACCTGCAGGTTGTGGCAGACCAGATGGCAGGCATCAGCAATGTCATTGAAGTAATGATCAGTCAGCTGTTGCCAAATGAAGCTATCACCTTTAATGATAAAGCAACTTTAATGAGGCGCTGAGGTAAAACATGAAGGTCTACACACATAAAATGACATCATACTCTCCTTGAGGGGAAAAAAAAGTAAGCTTATGTGAGAAATTTTGCTCTCTTCACAGAATTCAAAGTATACCACTAATGCATAGACATTAAAACAACAACTAAGTAGTTCAGTTTGTGTATTTTTGGGTCAACTTGTTTTGTGTTATATACTTGTTTTTTTTATTTTTGATTGGCTATATTCCTGCTGTTTTTCATTATCATTTGTGCGGTCAGTCTGTCTGTGAGAGATTTTGTGCTGTGCACACTAAAGTACTGTTAAACTCCATGGGAGACCTCATTTATACATTCACCGAGAGCGACTAGTGCATTTCATTTCCGATGCCAAAAACCTCCACTTTTTTCACTTTCAAAGAGGACAAGACAGGCACAAGTGCTACAACTGACAGACCTGACAAGCATTCATTTTAGTCTGCCAAACATGAGCTGCTAGATCAATTCAAACTAGAAAACACTTTGATCAAAGAACACTAAAAAGCATGTCTTAGCCTCTTACTTAAGCATATCACTTCATCACTAAACACTTCCAACAAATTAAATAAATTAATAAACCTAGTCTATTGAAGGTGCGGTCATCCTTATTCTCCATAATATGCTTTACCTAAAGTTAACCTGACTGGTGGCAATTTGCAATATGCATCTCAAAAAATCCCTTGCAGTCTAATGTCATCACAAGAAGATGAAAAAACTGAAAAGGAAATTGGCTGGTTTAACAAGTGATTTTGTATCCAGCTTCTACTGCAAGCTGTTTGAAAAACGAAGTAAATTTGCACTTAGTAGCAGTGAATTTTGCTTGCAGATCAATAGTCACAGTCATTTAAAAGGGAGAAAAGAATAGAATCTTCTGGTGCATCACTACTGAATGCAATGAGTATAGACTTCTTTACACTGGCGAGTTTGGCTCTGAAACAATGCGGCATATCAAATTCTGTTCAAACTTACAATGTTACATACAGTAAAAGCTGTACTTCAAGGGAAAGCTTAAAAAAATGATAATTTTGTAATCAATCACTCACCCTCACAGTCATTTTAAACACTCATGACTGTTTTTCTGTGGAGCACAAAAGATCAATTCGAAGAGCGATTTGACTTTCATTTTTTCAAAACCCACCAAATTTTGAGTGAACTACCCTTTTCACTCTTCTGAACCTAATTACCTCCAACCAGTTAATATAACTATAAGGAATCATGGGTCTTGAAAGTGGAGTCAGGTTTATAATTCTTTATCAGGTGAGGAGCATAGGCTGATCTTTCCTGAGAGGAAGTTAAAATCTGTGAGTTAAAAGATGTGCAGTGGAATTATTCAAACCGTTGATTGAGGTTTGCCGTTTATGCTGACAGTGGCGAAGTGGATTGCTTTAATTTTCAGACATGCTTCGTCAGAACTTTCCTGATCAGCAGCAGCGTTAGCACAGCTGCGCAGGCGATTCCTTTGAAATTCCACAGAGTGGATGTCACTAAAAGGTGTACAACCTCCATTTGCTGTTCCTCAGCCCCCTCTTCCCTCGGAGGAGCAGTTCTCTGTAGAAATACATAACGGTTTCTTCAAGCAAAGCCTGAATGTGTCCTACATTTCACAACTGTTCTGACAAACAGCTATTAAGTTGCAGAAGGTATATGAGGTGAGCATAAATACTCTGGGGAAATGGGGTTTGTCTTTTATCCCCCTCCCCCCCCCCACACACACACACACACACACAAGTGACAGGATACAGCAATGTGGAATGGAAAGAAAATCATTATCACTGTGCATTTTACATTAAAAAAAAAAATCATTATTGTATCCAATATATTTTTTCCAAGTGACCATGGGAACATTTATTGTAAATGTATCTATAAAGGTTTTAATCATTTGCTCCTCTTTGTGAATTTCCCCTTAAGGTACTCAGCTAGTGCTTAAGATTTCTCAAGGTTAATGCAACGGGTAAAACAGAACAAAAGAACAGAAGGTTTTATTTTTTTTATTTTCAGCTAAATTACATATTTGAATGCATTCTGAGTGCCTTGAGTCATTTTAAATGAGTTCTGAAGCAATCAATGTGTTTGTTACATGTCTGGAAAAACACATTTATAAAAAAAAAAACAACAAAAAAAAAAAACACAGCTCGTGTGCAGCATGCCTGCATCATTATAAGGCTCCAAAGGCTCATCTGAAATTAAAGCATATATTTCAATTGAGAAAATAAATAAAGGAAGCAAAAAGAAAATGAGGATACTTAATAAAGCCTGTGAGCTACCAGCATTTTTGTTTAATTGTCTGTCCAGATTACATACATTGATTTTGAGGATGATCACTTTGTTTTGCAGAGGGTGTGTTAGAACCTTCCTGTCTACGACATAATTAAAGATCAATTATTCTTCTTGGAAGGAGTAATTAAATAATACCACTGCATTGGTGATCACTCTCTGCATCTCTGCGCAAGCCAATTCAGTCAATATCGCAAACTTTGACCCCATGAATCAACCTCAGTCTATATTGTTTTCAGTTCCCTTTCGATTTTAACACTCAGTACTATGTATCAAAACGAGGTTCAACTTGGGTAACAAATTACGTTTCAGCTAGAAGCATTCTCTCAAGAAACACATGCTCAACAAAACTGTTTTCACACTCTCTCTAATGCTTTGTGATAGTGAGTACACGTATTAACTTAAGGCTTTTAGACGTCCATTTGCAAAGCGTGCTGTTTTGAAAACCTAGTATTACGTTGATGCCGGCTGCTTCGATCAGTGTAGGCAGAGTTATTTTGTGAACCGCTGTGACGCAGAAGAATGCATCTCGTACAATAAGCTCCTTTCTCCCTTCTGACTCACATATCATGATGAAATTGACTACAAACACTTGGTTTCTTTGAATAGACAACTACTGTAATTTTACCAAAGATGCACCAGCATGGCTAACACACAGAATTAAAGCACTGGCTCGTTTGCAGCTGTTCTACGGGTTCAAGCAGAGTGAGTAAAGGCTCTTGCGTACAGGTCTGGTCCCCGTTTTGCCTTCCTGCTGGGCCCCATTGATTTGCATGGCACAAGATGAAATGCATGTTTCCCGTGAGCTCATTCCACCGCTCTGAGCATTATTTTCTCCTGTTCAATCAGAACTTATCTTAGCAGGCTGATGTTTTTTATAATGGCACTCATAAATTTCACAAAACAAAGGCCTTGCTGAGATTCATTTTTACTTTCGCTTTGTGGTGGCGTAATATATTTTGGCATTGCGGAGACGTGTATTCATATAGCAGGTTAATATCCATCCACCTGGGTTAATGGAAAGGGACTGGTGGTGTGATTTAATACGAGGAAGAAGATGTGTGGTCCTCATTTGCTATATTGCAGCATTCAGGGTCTCTAACATGCTTTTCTTCTGGAAGTGATAGATGTTTATGCACACAGAGGATCCCATACTCTAATGCCGAAAAAAAATTCAATAAGCTTTCTAAGGCTTAGCAATGACTATATTTGATAGAGAGAGAAAACATATTACACCATATTATTGTTTAGTAGTCTAACACAATATTCGAAAGGCCCTGAACTGAAAGATATTTCTGTTTTTCTACCACAATTAAAAAATAATAATATGCGATCCCAGCTTACATCTTTATTTTATGCACTTTTCAGCATTTATTTTTGATTAGTTTAATAATTAATTTAAATAATTTTCAGCTATTGTGCGGCCCCCTTAGAAGTTTGCTGAGGCCCCTGTCCTGTTTGTGAACCAATGATATAGGTGCAATTCGAATAGATTACTAGAAGATCTAGATAAACTATCATAACAGATATGTACTTTGATATACACCATGGCACTGCTACCACATATGCCTGACAAAAAAATGCTAATGTCACGGTACTTTTTGTAAATGTATTTACTGACATAGTAACAACTATATGAATATGAAAAAAAACAAAAACAAAAACAAAAAAAACAAAAAACAAAAAAAAACACATTATCAGCGTGAGAAGGTTCCAGAAGGTTTAAAGTATAAAATGTGATGCTCAAATTCTATTGAAGATTTTTTATTCATTCTTACATTAACAATTATTTTAGTTGTAAGCTCTCAGAATTGTGTATTTTAACATTTATTGCCTGACCTTGTTTACTTTCAAGTAAGCCCCCCCCCCCCCCAAAAAAAACACTAAAAGACATGTCTAACGTGTTTTTGTGGTAATTGACATTATGCCACAAGTGTTGTCAATTGAGCTGAAATAGTATTGAACCCAGATCATTTCTTTAATCTATACAAACCGGTACATTGATCCAAACCATTGTGCAAAAATAGCCATTTGAGTGATAATTCTGTTGTCAATGTATTAGTTCAGCAAAGAGATTAAATTCTAATATAAAATACTTACGAAAGGTTTTCCAACACTGAAAAGCCTCTGCTCGTCTTTCCCATGCCCCCTTTGCAAATGTGCTATTTGACACAGCAAACATTTATTAAAACCAGCAAATTATTCTGTCATGAAGACATTTTGGTAAACATGTTGGCAGCATGTGCGATATTCTCTAACATGACAGAACAAGCCAGTAACTCACGTCCTGTGGGGATCTGGATATTTTTGGAAGTATTAATTTGACATGACAACAACTTTCCCAAGCTTAACTACATGCTGTTTAAAATATGCATTCACGCACTGTAAAGAAGTGTATGAGCTGTTCAAACTGTTAAAAACTTTTCTCAGGATCATTAAATCTCCAGCTAATTGGTAATCTGCATAGATTTGTTTATCTCCTCAGAACTTTTCATAAATTTACATTTCACTGTATTAACAAACTGCTTCCCATTGCTACCTGCTGATTGGCTCCATCTGTGCTTGGTCAGAACTTGAACAGGTTCTGCAGGCTCTGTAGCAAGACCTTCTGGGTTATACCAGTCCTTCTTCTATAACAAAAAAGGCAAGATAAAAAAATATGAAATCATGGCCTATAGCTATATACAGCACACAAGTGAGCTTGAGGAAGTGACTCCAGCTGGACATGATGGAATACCATCTCCCGTTCAACCCTTTCAGATGTCACAAAGAGCACTTCAGTACATAAATACATCAAGACATAAGAACTGAAATGCCTGCAATAAGAAAACGCCAACACATACTGTTTTATCCTGTCTCCTGTATATATATATATATATATATATATATATATATATATATATATATATATATATATATATATATATATATTAAATGACTTATCTTATATATATATATATATATATATATATATTAAATGACTTATCTTATATATATATATATATATATATATATATTTATTACACACACATACATGTGTATATATATATGTGTGTGTGTGTGTGTGTGTACATTATATACACACACATATACATATTAACTTCATTTTACCTTTTTACTTCAAACTTTTACATAGCTGCCAAAACTTTTGCAAATAAATTATGTTCTTTTGAACTTTGTATTCAAAGAAACCTGAAAAAATGAGTTAAAACTATTAAGCAGGACTATTAAGCTGTTTTCAACATTAATAATAAGAAATATTTCTTGAGCATCTAGTTGGCATATTAAAATGATTTCTGAAGGATAATGTGACGCTGAAGACTGCAGTAATGACTGTTGAAAACGCAGCTTTGCCATTACAGGAAAAAAATAACAAAATATATTAAAATAATTGAAAAAAAAGTTATTTTAATGTCTAATAATATTTCACAGTAGTACTGTTTTACTGTATTTTTGATCAAATAAATGCATTCTTACTCAAAAACATTACAAAAATGTTACCAAACTTTTGAATTGCAGTGTATAACTCAAAGGCCCATGGTATTTATTAATTTATTAACAAATTATAACTTATAATTTATTAGCATTTTTAAAATTATTTTTTTTTATCATGATTTATTAATTAACCCAAGAAAGCACCATAAGAAAGCTTTCCCAGATGGTAAAGTGTTGTAGTCATTTCAAACCAGACTGAAGCCTTATAGAACATTGTAGAATTCCCGCACGCATCATTTCCAATTCAGCCGTGCCACACAAGTCAGATTAACTGCATTGGGATCGATCGTCTTACTGTTAGCTCTCTTTAAATAAGACAAGCCAGTCAATGAGCTTCATTAAAATTAAAGGTGATGGACAGGGATCTACCTTGAGTTTCAGTGATTGATAATCCTTCTATATCACTATAAAAGAGTTTTTCCTCCGATGTTTTGCACATCAACTTTTACTTACAGTAGGCGTTTAATTTGCTAGTATTTTTTAATCATTCAACAAAGACTTAAGATTCTATCACAGTCTTAGCAGAGAGAACTTTGAGCAAAGGAAGTGATGTGAGCAGTAAATAAATAAGATGCAGCCGGAATGATATGAGTGAGTTTGTGGTGGTTGTCAGCACACTACAGAGCTCTTTGTTTTGCCTGTGTGGTGCTCTGACTGTGGGAGGGAGAGTCGTCTCAGCCTCAGATGGCAAACCCACAAACCTCCCACAGTCCGTTCATTTACTACACACTAAACTGGAACACACACACACACACACGCACACACACAAGACAGAAACACAGGTGCCAGTAAAACTGAATACATTTTCAGGATTAGATTGTACGGATTTTTAACCAGTCTGCCTTTAAACAATGCTAATTAGAATAAACATTTTAGATTAAAAAGCAAATAATTATTTCCAAGGTATGGCCATATATATATATATATATATATATATATATATATATAGAGCACATTATTTAGTTATTCATTCGTTTAAACACCTACGTAGCTATTAATTAATTATTTAATTAAGAATTGTACAAAATCTGTAGAAAAACCATCATGAATATAGCTTGACAAAAGGGTCTTTAGAGGTGCAGTTGTTTGTATAAATGGAGAAGAGTAATGTAGATCGCACACATTCCTGTATGGATGTCAGTGCTGACAGTACAGGTGCTAGATGTGAATTTTCCCAGTCTTACTAGCTGTTGTCTGTCTCTCAGGAAGTTGGTGATCCATTGACAGATAGGGTGGACACAGAGAGCTAGGTCAGTTGCAGGGATGATGGTGTTGAACACCATCATCACACAAGACAGAAGACAGAAATTTGTGGACCTGAAGTCCACAAATAAGATCCTTACATAAATCCATCAAGGTGCTGCAGGATGTAGGACATTTTCATTTTCATCCTGAAGTCCACAAATAAGATCCTTACATAAATCCATCAAGGTGTTGCAAGATGTAGGACATTTTCATCCTAGAGAGCATTTTATTGGAGTGCAAGCCATGAATATTTTTGGCTAGAAAAAAAAGCTGTTATAATATCATGCTAAAACATAATTGACTCAACTTTGAGAAGTACACTAGCATGCAGATGACCTCAAAGCTAACAGATATGCACTAAAAGCCCCCCAAAAATCCAATTTTTGTATCACAGCTCTTCTGAATAAACATTTTAGATTACAGTAGCTAATGCTGGCAGATAATTTAATGCTTCACCTTCAGAAATTAAGACTAGCGTGTTTTTTCAAGCAGCAGAGATGGCTCAATTCTAAGCTAATTACAAAAATTGGACTCTGTTCAGTAACATACAGTACCGCCAAAGCCGAGTGAGACACAAGCAAGCACAAAACCTTGAGATGACATGTCTACTTTTTTAATAAGCTCAATGCTATCTTCCCTAATGGAAAAGGCTCTGAGCCAAGGCTCATAAACCATTCTGTATCATTCTCTTTGAACTATAATAGACCTTCACTCTGCGTAGGTTACCTCACAGCCAGTGCTTTTGTACCCTCTGTATTAGCAAGCTTTCAAGTATGTGTGTGTGTCATCAAAATCATGGACAGACTAACGAAACAAGACTTCTCTTTTAGCTGTGTACAGAGATTTCTGGACCCGAGGCTGTAACGTTTACAAAAATATGTACTGACTGAAGCCAAGTGCTTAATTTAATAAAAATTAAAGACATGCTATAAAAACAGAATATAAATACTGATACTAAGAACCAGGCAGAGAGCTATACCAAAAGTTTTCTCTATTAGCCTGATCTACCTCTTATTCACACCATAAACATACTTAAAATAAATACAATAAATAATAAATTGCTCTTCACGTCATTCCAACTTAAATTCCAATTCATCTTCCTGGTCAGTACATTTCAAGATCCAATTCCTCAATTCTGAATTTTTCACAACCCTCATACACACTGTACTGACTAAAAGTCTTGTCAAAGAACTGATCAAATATTCAATCATATCAAATTTTGCATCAAATAATAAGTTGTTTCACCCAAACATCATTAGACAATGCTAAAATGAAGACGGTCATGCTAGACAAAACTACTCCAGGTACCACAACATTCTGAAAACAAGATATGATGTCTCGCTCTAGGACATCTTTTTTGGTTTCACTTTATTTTGATGGTCCCTTTAACACATTCTGTTGACTGTAAGTAACATTGCACGTACATATTTACTAACTCTCATTAGAGTGTTAGTAGAGTATTAGTAGATTGGTAGGGTTAGGGTTAGAATAAGTTGACATGTACTTGCAAAGTTACTTATAGTCAGTAGAATGTCTATTGGGAGACTATCACAATAGAGTTAGCAGATATTAAGCAGACAGTTAACTAATACTCTAATGAGAGTTAGTTGACATATAGGTGCAAATTCACTTATTGGTTACAGAATGCTCAAAAGGGACCATCAAAATAAAGTGTTACCTCTTTTTTCATAAACATTAATACATTTAAAATTATGAAATATACTGGCCTATCATCTACTCAGCAGTTCCACAACAAGTTTTGAAGTTTATATTTTTTGATATCAGTCTTTAACATTTAGTGCATCTTTTATTGCTCAATGACGTTTTATTTTATGAACTCACACGTTAAATCAAACTTAGGTACTCAGAAATGGAAAACATATCCACGTGTGATTGATTACCATATTAAAACCGCTTTGAAGATGGTCTTGGCTCACACAAGTTTGTTCTGACTTGTAAAACATCCAGAATTCTGTCATTCAGACAATGCAGATATTGTCCTAGCAGTTGCATTGTTAGCTCTTTCTCCTCCAAAGTTTGCAAAAAATGCTCTCCTCCTCTGTCTCTCTGCACTTCCATCATTGTTTTCTCACATCAACCATCTGCTGTCTGTCCTGGGGGTACTGCACAAGCGGGTTTGCACCCCACACATAGCATGATGTGCTTATCTTTGCAAAACTCTCCGTGCATGACAGCTGGCAAGGAGCAAAGTTTAGATGCCAACACAAAACCCCACAATATAAAACAATGGGATTGGGGAAATAACACTGTCATCTGTCTAAACAATCCAGATGGCAAAAGGTTGGAGGAAATGCGACTCGAAATAAAAACCTAACACCGTCTCACCTGTGTCTATATACGGACCTAAAAAGCCTAGCGGAGTGATTTATTCCAAGCCCCTATTCCCCTGCCTCTGGCTACACAAACCCTTTCCATTAGCACGTTCTTGTAGTCACTGTGCCATTTCAGCGGTTTGCACCCCTCAGCTGAACGCCAGCCTATGCCGGAAGCACAGAGGTGGCCCTTCAAAGCCACATTCTCCATCTTTATTTCACAGAAAACCTGAGCCCCGTTGCTCAATCACTTTTCTCCCTCGTGCTTCATCCCAATCCTATCCTCCTACATCCCGAGGCCATTTTGGAGAGTAATCCCGGAATGAACCTGTCAGAATCCACAATGAAATCCAGAGGAAACAATAAACAGCTTTACTGCTGGGAGCTATGTGCCTTCTCCTTGTTCTGAGGCAAGTCAGTTAAGCAGCCAATGACCTACAGAACAAGTTGTAATAGTTCCAGCACCACAAGAATTGCTTTTAATGCATAGCGGTTATAACAGCAATTGGACCTGATGGTTGATTGCATATTTAGGCAACCTCATGCTGCACTCCTTCTCTTTTGTACTTCTGAAGTGTTCCTAACCCCTTCGCAATCGCTCAGCTTGTTGGGTTTGCATATTTTACAGGTACTTTGTAGTGTAAAACAATGGGGATGCTGAAGGGTCAAACTCTTAGGACTTGTTTTGTGAAACTGTGAATGGAATATGAAAGCCAGGAGAGCATGAGTCATCACATATAACCTCACTATGAACAACATCCTCAATTATTTTTAAGCTAAAGCTGAATGCTGCCATAGCAACGGCCTCATGCATGAGGTTTTGCGCAGCACATATGCAAAGCACATGACCACATCGCAACCTATGCATTGTTAATCACATAGAAAATCACACTTAGAAAACAACCCATTGTTATTTTAAACTACCCACAAAATCAAAATGAAAAACACGAACACCATGCAGTCATCACTATTTTTTTTTTTTTCCTTCAAAGATCACTGGCAGGAGTTTTATTGGCAATGCAAGGGTCTTCACCTCTGTTCTACAGCCCATTAAGAATTCATGACTTCATTATGAATATATGATATGATTTGCTCTCCATCTCCAAACTACAGAAAATGGCTTCCACAAGAACGATCTGTTGGAGTTGTCATTCCAATCTCCCCTCATTTATTTTCTCTCAATAGTAAATACATTAAATTTGTATGATATAATTGTCAGTTAGCAAACAACCATGCCTCAATTTGACCGTGTTAACCCTTTTTGTGAAACTAAGTCAACTAAATAATTATATTGGAAATTTAAAGTTTTTAAGCTCAGTTTTGTTAAATACGGTGTTAAATATTACACATTTCCGTTCCATTCATTAGCATTTCTGAATGCGTTTATGCATCACTGGATGCATATGACATTGATTCTATGGTATATCATCAAAACATGTCAGTTTTAACGATTTTATGGAAATGCATTTGCCTTTTCATTCCTGACGCTGCAGCTGACACCTGTTTTGCCTAAATATCAACTGGGTTGAGAACAGAACAGAGATAGTTTGTATTCAGTGAGTCTACATATAAAAAGCACTGTGACATTCGGGAGTTGATCATTGTCTGTGTATAGTTTGTATTACAAGAAATAAAATTCCATGAAACATGCAAAAAATATACTTCAAAGCCCCCAGCAAATCAAGCCTCTTATTGTATTTTAGGAATTTGTGATAGGGTCTTTTTGATGTGCTTTTCAAAGCCACTTTGAGCTTCTCTACCCTTCTCCCCTGTGTTTTTCTTCTTGTGTGCAGGAGGATAAATTGGATCTGACTAAAGTGCTAAAATCAGTCTTACACTTTTAACATCTGGTTTCATATCCAGATTGAGGTCAGTAGCATGTGTGCTGGGATTTTAGCCAGGTCTATGTCCTGCTTAAACAGTTTTAATCATGATGCACTTTTTTCATAAACATTTATGAATAAGGAACTGAGATAATAAGAGCACATTCAATAATTCCTGAGTTTTATGAATCCATAGCATACTGCAAACAAATCTTGAAAGTCTTGGGTAGCAAATAATCCACTGACATAGACTCAGTGTAACGGGGCGAACGAGACGAGAGGATCCATTTGCAAGCTTTATTATACAGAGACGTGGTCAAAACACAGGCAGGGTCAAAACACCAGCAAACAGGTATGGCACAGACGAGAAGCAAGAATAATCCAAACCAGGCATGAGTCAGTCGACAGCGAACGTTATCCAGAGGGCTTGACAAGAGGGGCAATCCAGAAACATGAGCAATAGTCCAAGTGAAGCACAAACACAGTCAAAATGGCAAGACAACGGTAGATCCAGGAAACACAGGCTAGAAAATCAGAAACAGGTTCCGCATCGCAGCTAAAACTAGCAGAGTAAATAACGCAGAACAATACTGGAACTAAACAGAAACACAGAATGGCTCGGTAAGGCAGCTAACACTAGGAGAGTGCTATACGCAGAACAATACTCGGCGATCTGAACAAGGAAGTCCATGGTTTACATAGGGTGTGTGATTGTGTGATAGTTCTCAGGTGTGAGCGTGTGATTAGTGAAATGGCTGCTGGGAAATGTAGTCCGGGGTAATGTGAAACAGTCTGTGCAATGTGAGAGTCAATATGATGGAGGAGTGACCTCTGGTGGCGAGCGAATGGAAGTCCATGGACCGGATTCATGACACTCAGTACTGGAAAGATCTGTCTGTTGCACATCGAGTAGACAGTTCTTTCAAGAAATGAATTAATAGGTCTACTTCCTGACTTCTTTTTTACTGACATGCTGTAAATTACTATTGCGATTTCATAGTCTACTGTGAGTCATCTGCCAGTCAAAGCTTGCATTTACTTCTACATACACAATAGCCTATTTAGCCTTACAGAGCACTAGGAACAAAAGGGAATAAAGTCACATTGGGTCTAATTTACTAATTTTGGTATGTGTGCTGAAAGGTTCACAAACATATTTACACAAATTACGTCTACAGAAATGTATTCTTACCCCAATCTGCTGGATTATAGATCCTTTTAACAAATTCGGGTTTAAAATGCAAAATTAAAAACTAGCAGGGTAAACTACTTTACCCTGGAAATCATAACATGCTTTTGCATTGCCAATTGCTCCAACAACCAAAGTCTACTGCTGTGTTTCAACGACTATCCAGGTTTTTGTAATTAAATGTCAGGGTAATATAACAAGTTTAGTGTCAAAAATTCACATAAAGATTTAAAAAACAAAAACATAGAAAACTTTGCTTTATTTACAATATATTTATATTAAAGGTGTAGTAGGAGATTGGAAAGTATGAAAATGCTAACTTTAGCCTGATAGCACTGAACACGAGTGACCCACCCT